>CM077252.1:884205-889205 GCA_039654775.1 Spinibarbus caldwelli
CAATAATGAAAATGATCTGAAAATGCGCTCACTCTCAGTTCATCAGAGATTGGGATGAGTTTGTTTCTTCATCAGATTTGTAGAAATGTGTCACTGCATCAGTGTCTCATCAATGGATGCTCTGTAGTGAATGGGTGCCGTCAGAATGAGAGTCCAAACAGCTGATAAAAACATCACAATAATCCACAAGTAATCCACACCACTCCAGTCCATCAGTTAACATCTGGAGAAGACAAAAGCTGAAACAAATCCAGCATTTTTAACTAAAATCTGAGTCCATAATCCATAATAACTCTTCCACCAGTGAAAAAGTGTTCTGGTGTGAATCAGGAGAGAAATCAGCACAGATCAAGCAGCGTTTACAAGACAAAACAGCTCTAAACAAATATGTGGCTGGATTTTGATGTGAGAGACAACAGGAGATGCACTTTTTCACTGGAGGAAGAGTTATTATGGATTATAGACTCAATGGTATTTAAGTTAAAAACATCTTAATGCTGGTATATTGTGATGTTTTTATCAGCTGTTTGGACTCTCATTCTGACGGCACCCATTCACTGCAGAGCATCCATTGCTGAGACACTGATGCAGTGACACATTTCTACAAATCTGATGAAGAAACACATTCATCCTAATCTCAGATGAACTGAGAGTGAACAGATTTTCATTACTGGCTGAACTATTCTAAGCTGCTTTGAAACAGTCTGTACTGTAGAAGTCACTGTGACTCGTCTCAGATGAAGACCAACACTGTTTGTTCTCTGGTTTCTCAGAGTTTTGTTCCTGATGTCCAAGAGCGGATATCAGCCTCCCAAACTCAAAGACAAATCCAAATGGTGAGAGACTGAGATGTTCTTTACTAAAGCATCAGAGTCTGAGCTCAAACTGATCTCTGGCTGCTCGTCGTATTTCAGGTCCACCACGTTCTACAACTTTGTGAAGTCCATGCTGGTCAGAAACCCAAAGAAGAGACCCAGCGCTAAAAAGATGCTGACGGTACGTTTGCCAGCTGTGTGTGTTGTGTTAGCACTTGTGTGTGTGTGTGTGTGTGTTTGCTGAACTCGTATCACATCTTGTTGCAGCACTTGTTTGTGATGCAGCCGTCTTTGAGGCAAGAGTTAACCCTCGAACTGCTGGACAAAGTCAGACATCCTGAGAAACTCAAAGACTTACACACGGATGATGATGATTTGGAGGTACGTACACACAAACACACACTTATGGAAAAGATCAATTTCAATCTTTAATATCTCAGTTGGTTCTCATAGACAGCAATGAGACTGCATCAGGAAACTCAGATGTTTCTCCTGAGAAAAAGACCCCAGTGTCTCCTCAAGAGTTTCAGAAGAGATCTGCTCAGATTTGTAGAAGTATGCAATTAATAGTCAATGATCTCAGTTTGAACTCAAACCTGCTCATTGTAGCTCTATACTCTTACTACAGTATATGACAGCCATAGAATCATTTGTGTTTGCTTTTATTTTTGGCTAATATATAGTAGAAGGAAATGTCTTTAAACAACAGAGCAGTAGCGCAAAAGTGTTTGATATCAGACTGAATTTCATGTTTGTTAAGCATATTTTATCATTAGAGGACTTTGAAAAACCACATAAATTGATTCATGAAGAGTCCCCTGTTTAGCTCCTGAATGAATCAGTGTTTTGAATGACTCAGTTGATTGAATGATTCAGTGACTCACTCATAAAGACAGTCCCTAGTTTATTTCTTGAATGAATCAGTGTTTTGAATGACTTGGTTAAATGAATGATTCAGTGACTCACTTGTAAAGACAGTCGCTTGTTTACTTCATGAATGAATCAGTTGATTGAATGATTCAGTGACTCACTCGTAAAGACAGTCCATCTGTCTGTCTCTCTCTCAGGTGACTGTCCCACATTCACTCAGAAGAATTCACTCAATCAACAGACACAACCGGGCCGAGAGAACGAACTCAGACATCAGCTGTAAGACTCTCGTGTGTGTTCATGACAGATACGCACTCATTATTTCATTTTTATAAAGCTGATTTCTGTGTTTCAGTGGAACAGATTTACACACAGAGACCCGTCGCTGGCAAACGAGAGTCTCCAGAAGGAACGGTTAGTGTTTGTGTGTTTAACTTCTGAGAGAAAACTGATAAAAATGAGCTCAGTCTGTCTTAAACAAAAGATAACTGGTTATTTAAAAACAAGGGATGATATGTCCCAACACAACTTCCTGTTTTAAAAGGAACTGCATAACCACAGGGAAAAATGGACTTGTCAAACCACTTCATGAGGTCCCTAAATAACTAATTTTCTTCTTTCTGTAGTCATTATCATTAGTTGTGTTCATAAGTTTACACACCCCTTGCAGAATGTTAATAATCTGATTTAAAAAAAATAAGAAGGTTTGCATTTATTTTTATTACAAGGCAGATGTTGTAAGATAACGTGCTGTTATTGATGTGATTGGTGTAGTTACAGTCATCAGGAGGGCAGTGGACGAGTCCTCCCATCATTTCCAGAAGAAGGTAAGAGCTGACATCACATTTATTCACTCGTCTGTGACATATACAGCCCATGTGCTGATGATTTCTCATAATAACCTCTTACAGGGATGAGAGCGTGGACACGGATGACGATTACGATGACGTGGAAATGTAAGTTCTTCTCCTCTTCTGAAATCATAAACACAATTAAATTTATTCATTTGGCAGATTTATTGCATTCAAGCTGTACATTTAATGAGTTGATGGATGAATTGAATCCATATCATCAGCACTGCCAAAAGACCATCTAAATCACGGCTTTCTCCGTTATTTTTATTATTATTTATATACTATTATTGTACTTATTACTATACTTTTATTTTTTATATTTTTTGTTTTCTTTTTAATCTTATCTTTAGTAATTTTGTTATGTATTTTATTCATTTTTATAATTATATTACGTTTTAGTTTTATAAATATAAACCTAGATCCTCATGATGAAGGTAATTAATAAAAAGGCAAAACTGCTGAAATACATAATAATACATAAAACTGAAATGTATGCATTTCAATTTTAATTTAATGTTTAGTCATTTCATTATGTGCTTTTGACATTTTGATTAGGTTTATATAAATATATATATATATATATATATGTGTGTGTGTGTGTGTGTGTGTGTGTGTGTGTGTGTGTGTATGTATGTATATGTACATGTATGTATGTGTGTGTGTATATATATATATATATATATATATATATTGGGTGCCTGCAAACGATTAATTGCATCCAAAATAAAAGTTTTTGTTTACATAATATATGTATGTGTACTGTGTATATTTATTATGTACATATAAATATACAACCATGCATGTATATATTTCAGAAAAATATGTTATGTTTATATATTAAATATATTTATTTATAATTTAAATATGAATATAAATATACATAGACGTAAATATTTTCAAAATATATACTGTATGTGTGTGTATTTATATATACATAATAAAAATACACCGAACACACAAATATATTATTCAAACAAAAGCTTTTATTTTGTATGCAATTAATCATTTGACAACACACACACACACACACACACACACACACATATATATATATATATATATATATATATATCCATTTAGCTTTCACTTCTATTTCCGTTTTAGTAATTTTATTGCTTTATGATTTTAGCCATAAACACAGAGGTCTGGTGTAGATTAGTAAAGAAACAACTTTCATAAGCTGAAAAGAAAAGAATAAGAGGTCCGTTCACTCCAAACATGTTTGGTGTGGTTTGATGTCATTGAGTGAATATGAGAGAGCTGTGTCTGTGCGTATGCTAATGATATCTGTGGTTAATCATGCCTCTCATTCTCTCCCACAGACCAGCGAGGTACAGTATAATCCACAGGACAGATGAATGTCTTCATGAATTATGAAGATCTGACAGAGCATGTGTTTTCTCTCTTCAGTAACACACTGCAGTACAGCGATGATGTTCCTCCTCCTCTTCCTCCCAAAGTGAGTCTGCTCATAGATTAAACTTCAATTTCAACAAAACACATCCGGAGGGAAATATTACTGCAGTATTACAATATTATCTTATTCATGCTTGAGTCTTATTCATGCTTGTGGTTGGTTTGAGTTTTTGTGGAGAGCAAAAACAAACATAGTAAGAAAAAATTAAATGTACTGAAATCTATAAAAATATATAAATCTAGTTCCTTGTGATGAAAATAAATTCATTAAAAGGCTACAATGGTTAAATAATGGCTCTTATAATTAGCTTCAGACAAGTCAATAGCGCACACACGCACGCTGTTTATATATTTAACACATCCTTGCTGAATTAAAGTATTAATTTCTTTAAAAAAAAAAGAAAAAAAGAAAGAAAAAATGTACTGACCCCAAACTTTTGAATAGTAGTGTATATTGTAACGCAAAATTTCTTTTGAATAATCATTGTTCTTTTTAACTTTATATTTATCAAAGAATCCTGAAAAAAGTATCACAGGTCCCAAAAAAAAATTAAGCAGCACAACTGTTTTCAACATTGATTATAAATCAGTATATTAGAATGATTTCTGAAGGATCATGTGATACTGAAGACTGGAGTAATGATGCTGAAAATTCAGCTTTGATCACAGAAATAAATTCTATGTTAAAGTATATTAAAATAGAAATCTGTTATTTTAAATTGCAATAACATTTCACAAAATTACAGTTTTTTCTGTATTTTTGATCAAATAGATACAGCCTTGATAAGCAGAAGAAACTTCTTTAAAAAACATTAAAAATTGTACTGATCCCAAACTTTTGAATGGTAGTGTATATACAGTCAAACCAAAAAATATTCAGACACCAGATATAATTTTTGATAGTTTTTGCTTGTGGCTGCAGGACACTATGGCCTGGTTTCACAGACAGGGCTTAGACTAAGCCAGGATTAGTTCAATTAGGACATTTAAGTAATTTTTTAAAACGTACTTAGAAAAAACATTACTGGTATCCCTCTTGAGACAA
>CM077252.1:901705-1009205 GCA_039654775.1 Spinibarbus caldwelli
TTTCTAAACTATAGCGAATAAACTGTGATATAATGTGAGAAATGTTGAAGGTGTCTGAATAAATTTTGGTTTGACTGTATATACACTATCAGCCAAAAGTTTTTGAACAGTAAGATTTTTTAATGTTTTTTAAAGAAGTCTCTTCTGCTCACCAACCCTGCATTTATTTGATCCAAAATACAGCAAAAAAAAAAAAAAAAAGAAAAATTATGAAATATTTTTAACATTAAAAATAACTGTTTTCTATGTGAATATCTGTTAAACTGTAATTTATTTCTGTGATCAAAGCTGAATTTTCAGCATCATTGCTCCAGTCTTCAGTGTCACATGATCCTTCAGAAATAATTCTAATATGCTGATTTGCTGCTCAAGGAACATTTCTGATTATTGTCATCATCATCATCATCATCATCATCAATATTTAAAACAGTTGAGTACATTTTTCAGGATTCTTTGATGAATAGAAAGATCTAAAGATCAGCATTTATCTGAAATAAAAAGCTTCTGTAATATTATACACTATACCATCCAAGAGCTTGGAGTGAGTATAAAGTTTTTTGCTAAATAAAAAAATTTTTATTTAGCAAGGATGCTTTAAATTGATCAAAAGTGATGATAAAGACATTTATAATGTTACAAAAGATTTCTATTTCAGATAAATGCTGTACTTCTGAACTTTCTATTCATCAAAGAAACCTGAATAAAATCTACTCTGCTGATTTCAAGATAATAATAATTATAAATGTTTCTTGAGCAGCAAATCAGCATATTAGAATGATTTCTGAAGGATCATGTGACACTGAAGACTGGAGTAATGATGCTGAAAATACAGCTGCGGATCACAGAAATAAATTACAGTTTAACAGATATTCACATAGAAAACAGGTATTTTAAATAGTAAAAATATTTCAAAATTTTACTGTTTTTGCTGTACTTTGGATCAGATAAATGCAGGCTTGGTGAACAGAAGAGACTTCTTTAAAAAAACATTACAAATCTTACTGTTCAAAAACTTTCAACTGGTAGTGTGTGTGTGTGTGTGTGTGTGTGTGTGTGTGTATATATAATTTTCAGGTCAGAAATATATTTATGAATCATTATGATATGTTTGATTTCTGTCAACAGAATCGTTGTCATGGAGAAGCGAGCGTGTGATGACCAATCAGGACTCTGTAATCTGTACATCCTGGAGACGGTTGACTCCACCCCTGTTTCCCAAACACACTCAGCCAAACTCTGTCATTAATTAAACTCGTCCTGATGTTAATAAAGACGTCAGCACAGATGTGAGAACACAGGCTGCGTCTGTCTCCGGTGTGTGTGTGTGTGTGTGTGTGTGTGTGTGTGATTTCTCAGTGATCAGTCCACTGAAGAACCCTTACAAGATCGACTTGTACAGTTTCTAACTAGTGTGTTGTACAGAAACAGAGAAATCCAGAGCAAACCAGAGTGTGGATGGCAGTCTAGTGCTGTAGTTCTAGATTTCCGGGTATTTCAGAGATACAGCAGGTCCAGACAGCGCCATCATTACAGAGTGTGTGTGTGTGTGTGTGTGTGTGTGTGTGTGTGTGTGTGTGTGAGAGAGTGAGCGAGAGAGAGTGTGTGTGTGAGCAGCGCCACCGCCTGGTCAGATCTTCTGTCTGTTTGCTGTTATTATGATGGACAGTTAAGATCTGCTGAATGTCTCAGGGAGATCAGAACTGGAGTATTTGCACATCTGTTGTGGATTAATAAAATAGTTCTGTGTGAAATCAAACAGAGATATGAATGTGACTGAAACTCTTCTCCTCTATAAAAATAAAATAAAAGCTATTCAAGATGGTTCTACAAACATGTGTCTAATTTTTCAAACGCTATACAATTATGATGTAAGAAATGATAGACAGACAGACAAATAGATATTCATTCATTCATTTACATTTAGCAGACGCTTTTATCCAAAGCGACTTACATTGCATTCAAGTTACAGTTTATACATTTCTATCAGCACTTGCTTTCCCTGGGAATCGAACCCATGATCTTAGCGTTGCTAGCGCCATGCTCTACTATATGAGCTACAGGAAAGCGAAAGATAGATAGATAGATAGATAGATAGATAGATAGATAGATAGATAGATAGATAGATAGATAGATAGATAGATAGACAGACAGACAGACAGACAGACAGACAGACAGACAGACAGACAGACAGACAGACAGATAGATAGATAGATAGATAGATAGATAGATAAATAGATAGATAGATAGACAGCTAACAGGCAAGTTATGAGCAAATGTTCTTTCAGTAACATTAATACAACGTTAGTTCCACGTTGAACGTTTGTCTAATGTTTTGTAAATGTAACAACTTGTTTCATCGTTCAGCGAACATTCAAAAGTAACATTCTCACAGCAAAGTGATCAAGTGTAACAGTCCATATTGTTTTCTCTCACGTACACGACCAAAAAAAAATGTTTTTAAAACATTTAAGTTCTAAGAACATTCAATATGTTTTCATAATATAATGGGAAGGCTAGTAAAACGTTCTCAGGGCGTATTTTTGTTAGCTGATATAGCTGTGGCTGCGCAGTTTGTAATGAATGAGGGATTGTAGTGAATCGATGATGCTGATGCTGATGCTGAGATCACAGTGATCCTCCTCTTCATCCCGGTTCAGATGCGCTCTTCCGCCGCTCCGGTTGGTCGTGCCGCGCTGCTCCCATTTTGCTTGTAGTTTTCCGCATTATTTCCAGGTCAGAGGCTCGGCGCTTCCTGTGCGGCGCGTGCGGACTGAAGATGGCCGCAGATGGAGGCGCTCTGAAGGATATCAATGAGATTAAATCGCAGTTCCGGACCCGCGAGGGATTCTACAAGCTGCTCACCCTCTCAGACTCCCAGCAGCGGGCCGGTCTGCCGCGGGGCCCCTCTACGGGCGTCGCGGGCGGCGGCGCCGGTGTTGGGCTGGTGCAGGGGCCCGGGGCCGCCAACTCCTCTCCGGGCTTCCTGCCGCCGGTGCGGGTGTCGATGGTGAAGCTGAAGCCGGAGGACCCCAGCGAGGATTCGGAGCGAGTGTGCTTCAACATCGGCAGGGAACTTTACTTCTACACCTACACGAACATCAAGAAGGTAACGTCACGAGCATCTCTCGATCTGATGCGTGATTCGGTCTGAATGACAGATTCGGTTCGACTGCGGATCTGAGCGCTTCAGTGTAACTGCGAGATTCGCTTTGTTTTGGCATGCATTACCCAGATAAAAAAAAAACATGTTCTGAGAACGTTTGACATTCCTCAGTTATCAAAACGTTACCTGAACGTTCAAAACCAAACCTCTAGATTTTTAAATGTTTAAATGTTTTTTCTTGGTTAAGTGAACATTTCATTTAAAACTTTATGGGAAGGTTACTTTTGAATGTTTTGTGAACAATGTTACTGCAGCATTTCTTCATAATTTGGGGAGAACCTTGCCAGAACGTTCTGAGAACGTTTAACTAACCTTCCAATCAAGTTAAGAAAACGTTACCTGAACGTTCAAAACCAAACCTCCAAAACGTTCCATAATTGATGTTTTTGTACTAATGTTTTGAGAACATTATTAAACATTATTAATTTGAGTGAACGTTCCATTAATGTCACTGCAGCGTTTGTTCATAATTTGCAGAGAACGTTTCCTGTTAGCTGGACAAATGCGTGAGATCCAGAGAATTCAATATGAATCTGTCTGCAGTCATTATATGTTGATATGTGTGCAAATGTGACTAATAATGACACTCGTTATGTTTACCTGATTTTTAGTCTCGGATATGGATCATATGCAAGCTTTCAGTGAAGCTTCGGTGTTTGGATTGAAGACTGGTCAGTGAAGGGTGCTGGTTTTGTGATGGTCTTTAGTTTATGACACCTTGCACAAACCATGTCTAGTTCTTGGAATGATTTTGAAATGGCTTTAGTGCGACTGAACCACCACCAGATGTCACACGAGATCTTAAGATGTGGACTGAGATCTTGTTGTTTTCTGGCCTATTCAGGATTATATACTGCTGGACTAGTGCATGGAGGTCAGATTAGTAAAGGATGCTTAAACCAGCAGCTTGTTTAAAACCGCATGTTCAGACAGACTGGTCTCATTAAAATAAATGTATCTGTCAAATGCATAAATATAAATCCATGTGACCATAAAGAATGACAGAAACATTTTGTCTGCACTCTGAGCCAATGGGATTTAAGTGGTTGGCATTATTTTATTTGTTTGTCACAGACTCTGTCCTGTTTTTTTATTGCATGCACATGAAAAGAGGAAAAATGCACATTAACAAATTTTAACAAACAAGATTTCAGACTAGAGTTTGTGACAGTGGCTATTTAAATGCTATATATATATATATATATATATATATATATAATTATTATTTTTGTTTTTTTTATTATTTCTGTTTTTTTGTTTTGTTATATATATATATATATATATATATATATATATATAAATATAACAAAAAAATAGAAATAATAATTATTTGACAATAACAATTACATACATAAACACTTTCACATATGAAAAATAGGGAAAATAATTTAAATAAAAATAAAAAGAATAAAAAATACAGAACACAGTCACATATTAATATCAAAACTCTTATGACTCTGATTCCTAGTAAGTAATTCAAATAATATTTTTTAAACATCAACTGATCAGAAACATCAACAGTAAATGAATAAATTGAAAAAGAGGGAGGATTATGTAAAAGGATAATTAATATTATATGTATTGTTTTATAGCATATATACTTTGATTTTAGAGGTGCCCATAACTTTTCAAAATGTATTCTTTTACTTTTGATTTCATATGTTATCCTTTCCATAGGGTGTACTTTAGAAACTAAATCTAACCAGTCACTTATAGCTGGGGTAAAATCATCTTAATGACAGAAATAACATAGCTCTTTTTGTGTGTGTGTGTGTGTGTGTGTGTGTGTGTGTGTGTGTGTGTGTGTGTGTGTGTGTGTGTGTGCAGGCAGTGGATCTCAGTAAGCCCATAGACAAGCGCATCTATAAGGGAACTCAGCCCACCTGTCATGACTTTAATCAGTATTCGGCCACGGCTGACAGCGTGGCTCTGATCGTGGGCTTCTCCGCCGGACAAGTGCAGTACCTCGACCCCATCAAGAAGGAGACCAGCAAGCTCTTCAACGAGGAGGTGAGCAGATGAGAATCAGATGATCTGGTCTCAGACGGGTGAACCGGATCACCTGAGCCTGGTGTGAAAACCAGGGGCCAGTTGTTCAAAAAGTTTAATCTGGATCAGAATGATCTGGATTTGGGAATCCCATGTATTGTTATCCAGGATCAGGAAACCCGTCTTACTTTTGTGACGGTTTTTTCAAAGCAATTTTTCAAAATTGGATTGGATCACCCAGATACACACTTTTTCAGATTTCCAAATCTGGATTACTAGTGCTCTACAGAGCCCCTAAAGGGACACAGTGATGGATTTTTTTTTTTTTTTTTTTTTTTTTTTTTAAATCCCAATGTTTTGCATTCTACTTTTGCATTGCATTTGCACAAATAATTATTTCTGACTGGTCCATCTCTGATGATTGTCCAATGTAGTTTACAATCAGTTATTAAAAAAACAACAACTTTAAATTAATTATAATAGGTTTGTTTGATATTGACAGCTGTTTGGGGATATATTACGTTACAAATGTTGTATTTTTTGGACCAGTTTTAAATTTTTATTACATTTTTGTTCCTGAAATCCACCGTTCTGCTGGAATCAGAATAATCGCGTTTTTTGTATCAAAAGTATCCCAATCTTACTAAACCGTTTTGAACAACACAAACTGAGGATTTAATCCAGATCAAAACCAAGGTTGGATTTTGTGATCTAATCTGAATTCAGAATCCTTTTTTTTATCTTTTGAAAAACCCATTTTCAAGATTTAATCCAATCCGATGACTAGAATCCAATCAGATTACTTTTTACTATACATATCCAAAAATATTACTTTTGAACAATTGGCCCCTGATGTAGTCTGATTACACCATTTTACCACATCCTAGTTTTCATGATGAATCATGTTTTTCATAAAGAATATGCTGAACAATTCAACATTTTTAAGTATTTTATGAACAAACCGTGACTCGAAATCCATCTGCGATCATTAAGATGCTCCTTCAAGTTTCTAAACCAGTAATATGAAAACAGGAACCCTCTTCCTCAAACAGCCGCAAACATTTAGTAATTTCCTTGTGGCAGTTTAAATTTGTCAATCTAATGGAAAGCAGGGAGCCCTTAAAATGATAAACAATCACTCTCTTTATTATATGACCTTTTTTTATACACCGTAAAGTTGATCTTGGACTGAACAAGTAACATTGCTGAAGAATTATGTATACTATTCATGTTTAGCAGACAAAACATGTTCTGAAAAAATCATTTTACACGTAAAACTCTCTTTATTAACAGACTCTATAGTTCAGCATGTTTTCAGACCGATAATAATATTTCACCCGCAAAATGAAGCCTATTTTAGGATTTTACATCATAATTTTTTAAGACATATTGAAGGTGATTGAAGGTTATTTTGATTTTGTGGTGCAGTGTGATTAGACAAAGTTGGGGTCAATAAGATTTGTTAATATTTATTTGATCAAAAATACAGTAAAAATTGTGAAATATTATTGCAATTTAAAACAGCTGTTTTCTATGTGAATATCTGTTCAAATGTAATTTATTTCTGTGATGCGCAGCTGAATTTTCAGCATCATTACTGCAGTCTTCAGTGTCACATGATCCTTCAGAAATCATTCTAATATGCTGATTTTCTGATCAAGAAACATTTCTGATTATTATCAATGTTGAAAACAGCTGTGCTGCACAATATTTTTGTGGAAACCATGATGCATTTTATTTTTAAGTTTTTTTTTTTTTGATGAATAGAAAGTTCAAAAGAACAGCATTTATTTGAAATTACTATTAATTACTAAATAAAAAAATGTATTATAGCAAATTTTAAGAACTATAGTGCATAAAAGAGTGTTTGTAAAAAAAAAAAATCAGTTGATTTCAGTATAGTATTAGAAATTTAAAGAAAATTTGGTGAATTATAATGAAAATGTCACAATATAACATACAAAATCTAATTAGGCTTAATTTTTTGATTATTATCAATGTTGAAAATAGTTAATATTTTTGTGGAAACTGTGATGCATTTTATTTTTCAGGATTTACAGATGAATAGAAAGTTCAAAAGAACAGCATCTATTTGAAACATTATAAATGTCACTTTTGATCAATTTAATGTCGCTGATATTACATTTGTGGGGGGTAGATGATCATTCAGTGATGCTGCACCCAAACTTTGAAACTCTCTCCCCATCTCTTCGCTGTGTCAATAATATTCTTAAATTTAAATCACTTCTTAAAACTCACCTGTTCTCTGAATGTTATCATTTATAAGTTATGCCCTACATCTTTTTGTTTTCTCAATGTTACCATTCTTATTTTGTGTTGTGTTGTCTCATTGAGTTATATTTTGTTTTTCACTTGTGCTCAGTGTTGGGGAAAGTTACTTTTAAAAGTAACGCATTACGATATTGTGTTACTCCCTAAAAAAAGTAACTAATTATGTTACTTAGTTACTTTTTATGGAAAGTAATGCGTTACGTTACTTTTGAGTAACTTTTTAAATCTGAGCAGGGCTTGCTTGTTTGTTGTTAATATAAAAAGTTCTTCTTTTACAAAATGTAAAAGCTCTTTCACACCAAAAGTGAAGTGAATCCGCTTCAATCTGAAGAAAATGTAAATTCTCGTCTGTACAGTAGAGGACGCCACTCAAACTAATCTCATGAAGAATATGACGCAGGAGAAGAAAGTTCAACACTATTCAGCAATAACTAAAATAAAACACAAATGTGTCATTTTTGTTTATTAGTATGGTTGAATTGGATCATCGAAGGTCAGTAGCAAAGACATCGGTTAATAAAATGGGGTTAAATACATAAATGATATTTGTCTTATACATGTTTAATTACTGCAGGTTTGTATAATATTCTGAGTTTGCATTTGACAGTTTTTATTGATTCTGAGGAACACTGAATGTGTTTTTATGCAGGTGAGATGAGTAAATACATGTTGATATTTAGTCTGAACTACAGTAAGATCATGTTCACACACAACGCTCTGCACTTACTCCTGATTTCTCTCAACATGGCAACACCAGAGCTGTCAGTCAATACATGAGAAACAAAGTAACTGGAGTTACTTAGATAACTCAGATATTTCCTTATAAATTAAAAAGTAATGCATTATTTTACTAGCTACTTTAAAAAAGTAATCTGATTACGTAACTCGCGTTACTTGTAATGCATTACCCCCAACACTGTTTGTCATGTTTGTTTATTATACTGATGTTCTACTTTTCTAATTGTATCTTCACTGTAAAGCGACATGCTTTGCACTGGAAAGGCGCTGTATAAATAAACGTATTATTATTCTCTCCCCAGAGGCTGATAGACAAATCGAAGGTGACATGTCTCAAGTGGCTTCCCAAGTCAGAGAACCTCTTCCTCGCGTCTCATGCCAGCGGTCACCTCTACCTCTATAACGTGGAGCACCCATGTGGCACCACCGCACCGCAGTACTGTCTGCTCCGTCAAGGCGAGGGCTTCGCAGTTTACGCCTGCAAAACCAAAACGCCCCGTAACCCTCTGCTCCGCTGGGCGGTCGGCGAGGGAGGGCTTAACGAATTCGCATTCTCACCCGACGGCGTTCACGTGGCCTGCGTCGGTCAAGATGGCTGCTTGCGCGTTTTCCACTTCGACTCGATGGAGCTTCAAGGTGTGATGAAGAGCTACTTCGGCGGGCTTCTCTGCGTCTCCTGGAGCCCCGATGGAAAGTATCTCGCAACGGGCGGAGAAGACGATTTAGTGACGGTTTGGTCATTCGCAGAGAGTCGCGTCGTCGCGCGCGGACACGGCCACAAGTCGTGGGTCAACGTTGTCGCATTCGACCCGTTCACGACGAAACTGGAGGACGAGGAGCCGATGGAGCTCAGTGGCAGCGAGGAGGATTTCCAGCAGGGAGCGCTGCAATTTGGTCGCGTGCGAACCAGCAGCACGCTTTCGCGACTTTCGCGGCACAGCTCCAAAGGCGGAGCTTCGTCCGTGACGTATCGCTTTGGATCAGTCGGGCAAGACACGCAATTCTGTTTGTGGGATCTGACGGACGACGTTTTGTATCCGCGGCTTCCGCTCTCCCGTGCGATTACGAACACCTTCGGTCCTACGATCCCGAGCGGAAGCAGCGGAGTCGAAGGTCACCACCATCCCTCCAACCCTCATCAGACGGCGACTTTGCCGTTGCCTTTGCCTCGCTCGTTGTCGCGCTCAAATTCCCTTCCGCATCCCGCAGTCGCAAACACCTCTAAAAGCCAGGGGGCGACAGAGAGCAGCGTTACGAGCGGCGGCGGCGGAGGAGGAGGAGGAGGAGTAGTAGGAGGAGGAGGAGGAATCACGCCGTTTAGCATCGGACGTTTCGCAACGCTTTCTCTACAAGATCGCAAATCGGACAAATCCGGGGTGGGAGGGGAAAAGGAGCACAAGCGCTATCACAGCCTCGGGAACATCAGCAAAAGCAACGATAAGATCAATGTGGCGCCGCGCAGCAACCGGCTAGATGGTGCTAAAGTGCTAGGAACCACGCTGTGTCCGCGCATGAACGAGGTGCCGCTGCTGGAGCCGCTGGTGTGCAAGAAAATCGCACACGAGCGACTCACTGTGCTCGTCTTTATGAACGACTGCATCATCACGGCGTGTCAGGAAGGACTCATCTGCACTTGGGCGAGACCCGGGAAAGCGGTGAGTCAAGATGGAAACGCAAAGCGTTCGGATTTGCGCGCAAGGTTCATTGCAATGCACTAAATGCATGTCAAAATAAACATGTACCACTTTTCAGTGGTCTTGATTACAGAAGTATTTTTCCATTCAATTTTTCCCATTTGGATTTTTAAAAAGTTTTTCTGATAAGAGTTATAAGCCATGGTGGATTAAACCAACAAGCTAAAAAATAAAAAAAAATTAATTTAATGAATTTAAAAAATCGATTGGTGTGGGATTTACTTAAAACAATTTTCACTCAGAAATTGCTAGTAAATTTTGCACATAATTACAAAGAAACGGCAAGTAACACATTGCATTAAATGTGAAATTTTGAAGTACTGAAACTTTAGAGTAGTTATTATTTTTAACAGCCACTGAAATAATACAATTAAAAACAAGGGATAAATATATAAGTACTGATTTAAAGATGTTGATCATGTTTATAGAAACAATATATTTTACATTTATTGCAAAACATGCATATATACGCATTGGAACGCATTGAATTAAATGTTACATTTTGATGTAGAAAGACTGAAATAGTATTTTCTGGTAAAAATCTTCATTTACAACATATTTTAAATTTAAATATTTTTTTTGAATCACAACATTACACACTTTGATTTGAAGCAGTGTTTAAAAAAATCTGACAAAAAGACAGATACAAGACTGAACTGAACAGGTTTAATTTAATACTTTTTCATTTTTAACAGTCAATGAAATAAGCAAATTAAAAACAATGGAGAAATGTGAATTAAATCTACATCTTTAAATCTGTTGATTATGTATATAGAAACTATATACTTTATATTTATTGCTAAATATTTAAGTAGTTTGAGAGTGTTGCAGTGTTCTTTTGGTGTGATTTGGTTGTTTCAGATTTTTCTGCAGAATCATGGATGATGTACTTTTTCTCCAGGAATTCTGCTTTTAAACATGATTGTTTTAATAATAAACTAAAATAATGTGGGCTGACGGCTTTAACAGAAGCATAAACCATCGATTACATCACAATAGGTCTGTCTTTAAAGTTTATAAATCATTAAAAATCAGTTCTTATGTGGAGAAAATAAATAGGATTTTATTTTTACTTCCAGGAAATTACTGTTGCACTGTATTGCAATTAACCAGTAACTTTATTTGCATTTTAATATATATAAAGAAGTTTTTGACAAAAATATACATTTAATTGAAAAAATAATTAATGGTAAAAAAAAAATATAAATATATATATATATATATATATATATATATATATTAGGGCTGTCAGTTTAACGCATTAATTTAATAAGTTATGAAAAATAATGTGATTAAAATATTTTAACGCAGTTAACGCACTGGCCCCGCCCCCAGAGCTGTACATCATCTTCATACAGTTGACTGTTGACAAATATGATGCGGGGCAACAACTTCATAAATGCAGTTATGCCCTAAAATTCAAGATATTCGTGCAATAAATGCCCCTGTATGTGTTTTTGTCTCATATTTATATCATATGATATCACATATCACATATCACACGAGCAGCTAGAGCAGTATCACTGGAGTGCTGATTTTGTCCCGAATATCACGAGTTTAAATGTGATTTTATACAACAGTTCAGTAAATAAGAAGTTGGTATTGTGTTATAATTTAAACACAATATTATGTGTTTTTGCTCAATTTTGCAGAGAACATATTACCTTTAATGCCATAGCAGAATTGTTGCGCGTCTCTGAGCAACACAACGGTGTTTAGTTTCTGAATGAATCGGCGTTTTGAACGAATCATGAGAATCAATGATTCAAAGCCCCATATTCATAAAGAGAGCCGTTTACTTCATTCATGAATGAATCAGCCATTTGAACTAGGGATGTTAATTTTAACCGGTTAACCGTTAACTGACCGTAAGAATTTTGACCGATTATTACAATCAGTTAAACGGTTTAAAAAGTAATTTATTATTTTTTTTTTCAGTAGGCCTAATTTATCCAAATATTTCAAAAGGTTTCCTGCATGGTTAAAATACGCTACGTGTATAAACAAATTGCGTTTTTAGAGAGAAAAAAACCCCACAAGTCGCATTTTATTATTTCATATTAATATTTGGCTATTTTAGTTCCCCTCACTCTACAACAAATCCTTTCAATTTAACAGTATTTAGAAAAGAACAAGAATTAAAAATATAAGAAGCTATAGCCTATAAACAACAAGCCAAACCGAATTCATTTAGGCTAAAATGAAACTGAAACCAAAGTTGGGTCTCTCATTCGACAAAATCAAATGTTTCTGTATTCGCGATGTATTTTGAATGCCAAAATATTATTTATTATGTAGCCTACTTCACTGGCGTTCCAATATCCACGTAAAACAAAATGTTTTGCATAAAATTACGGCGGTACAGTGATAACGCTTAACGGCACAGATTTTACTACATGTTTAAACTGAGCAGTGTGTTTTTTCCATACGTCTGACTGACTGTATTTTATTATGATAATGAACAGGCTGCATTATTGTCAAGGTAGCATTGCTTAACTGTGTGCACATGCGGCGCCGGCGCGATCAGTTGAATTTTTTCCTTCTAACAGTGAAGCAACTACACCTTTTAGTCATAAAGATAATTGGAATTGTAAAAGGTTTGCTCTTATTTGTGTACATTCACAACACAAACAAATCTTTGTGCTTTTGTAAAATAGGCCTAAAGAAAAATAGGATGCTGCTGTCTGCCATTTCCTTTTGTGCAGCACAAAAATTAACTGAAACTCTGTATACTAGGCTACTTGTTGCACAGTTTTTTCTTTCGTTTTCTTAATTTATTAAGTAAAGATATATTTCTCGTATAGGGCTATTTATTAGTTTTATATATATATATATATATATATATATATATATATATATATATAGCCTATATATTCTCCGCTCACAGAAGTGCAGCAGGTGCGTGATGTGATATGATATGACCTTGTGAATCCTCATGTTCTGTTGTTTGCTGCTTTTTGCACATGTAAAATTAATCCCCGGAAAACAAATGTTATAGTATTTTTAACGGGTCACAGACACTTATCCTTTCTAATTTAATTCAATTGTAATTTAAAATAATCTTGTCGGTTAACAGGTAAAAAATCGGTTAACGAGCGTCGGCTGTCGGTTAGGAGAAATAACCGAAATGAACATGCCTAGTTTGCACGAATCGAATGAATGAATGACTCAAACACATTTACCACCACCTGCTGGCAGCTTCGTATTTAGAGTAATAATAATTATAATAATAAAAACTTTAAAGGGATAGTTCACCCAAAATTTTAAATTCTGTCATCATTTACTCACCCTCATGTCATTTCAAACCTTTCTTTTGTGGAACATATTTTGAAGGCTGTTGGTAAAAAAGCTGTTTTGGTTACCAATAACTTTCATTGTATGAACAAACAATACTGAGATGTTTCTCAAATTATCTCCTTTTATATTCCATAGTATATGTTAGGCCGTGGTAGCCTAAATGTTTATGTGTAATAAATTTTACGTTGAATCAAATAAAACATTTCTTTCTAAAGCTACAATTTGTAATGTCCACTTGATACTTTCTCATTTAACACAAAAATAGCTTTATATGATCTTTTGTTGGTATTTTCACAGTCAAATTTATTTTGCGATTAATTAATCGAAACAGTCATTTTCAGATGTAGCAAATATGCTGGATGCAGCCGAAAGTCAATTCATCACTGCTCACATTTTAACTCATGCTGTTTCTTGTCTGTGTTTTCGTAGCACCCGTCTCAGCCGCTGTCAGCACAGAATGGAAACTCTCCGAGCGGGACGGTGGTATAGCCCAAGCCTCATTCCCAGAGCCGATTCCCGCGTCTGCATCCGGAGCCGGTCCATCACAGCGTCACCATTCACCCGTCCACTGAATCCCCACCAAACCACACGTTTGAGCTACATATGAACGTAAACACACCCCGGGACCATGATGCACCGCTGCGATGCACCACAGCTCTCTCCTGCAGACAGACTGCAAGGCTCTTCTGCTGGCCTCTTCTCTAGCCGCATTCACTGCAAAAGCCACGGCTGTTTTACTTTCTATTTATTTATTTGATCATCGAGACTTCTATTGTACATATTCAGACTACTCTATAACAGCAGAGACATGTATTGAAATAATGAACTCAAATAATTAATATATGAAGATCCTATATTGTACATAGTGACAGATGCATTGAATGTGGATTGACGAGTTCTTGTTCTAGTGTGCTAGTACTTCATAAATGGCGATCTGGCTGAGAAAGTGCATCCTTTGCTTTGGCATCGGGCCTGAACTGAGAGTTACGTGCATTTGTTCGACCGCTAGACTCAAGTTTTCCGCTTCATAGATTACTAGAGAGGTGAGGTTAGTGTCGTCTAGAAATGGTGTCAAATGGTAGGCAGGGTATATGAACCATGAAAGTGAGATTTTATATATTTACTAAGTTTTTGCTAAGCAAACAACGTCACCGCTGGATGAAAACAGACGTTTTGTGCCATTCTCACGTGACTGTTTAGAGCTAGTCCAAACTAGAAGCGGATCTCTTAAAATTTGCCTTGCTGAACACAAGACTGGAAGCCCATTTCCGCCATGGAATAAAAAATGAAAATGGTTATTGTAACATTTAATTTCACAATTCAGACTATTTTCTCACAATTATGAGAAAAATGCAATATATAAACTCAAAAAAAAAAAAAAAACAGAATTGTGACACATAAACAAATATTCTGTGGAGGAATGGTAAATCGCGATTAAAAAAAAGTCAAAGTTGCGAGATATAAACTCAGAATTAAGAAAAATGTCAAAATTGTGAGATATAAACTCAGAATTCTGGAAAAAAAGTTAAAATTGCGAGATATAAACTCAGAATTCCGGAAAAAAATTAAAATTGTGAGATATAAGCTCAGAATTCCAAAGAAAATAAAAGTTGTGAAATATAAACTCAGAATTCCGAGAAAAAAGTCAAAGTTGCGAGTTATATAATCAGAATTCTGAAAAAAAAAGTAAAAAAATTCAATTTTTAACCTCAGGATTACAAAAAAAAGTCACAATAACCTTTTTTTTTTTTTTTTTTTTTTTTTAATTCTGTGATGAAATAAGCTTCCATACCAGTTGGATGTAATGGAAGGGAGAAGCTTCTCTGTCGTTTGAGCAACATATTTAACTATTGTAGCATGGAGTAGGCGCTATTCCTTACACCTGCTATGCCTCTTGCAAAATTTTGCACATTTACAGGTTGATTTTAGCTCGCTGGAGGGACCATCTTCAAGGGTCGGGGTTACAGAGAGCCAATGTGAAGTGTGTTTTTAGGGTTTTGTCATGCAGACTTCTCAAAAGGACAGTGTTGTATCATTTCTAGTGACGTCTGTCAGTCAGTTCGATTCTTGCCATAAAGCAGATCAGTGCAAACCTGCATTAACAAACACTCCTGTAGAGAGGAAAACAAAATCAGTGGATATCACATATACTGTCAGTCATACATTTCAAATTGTCACCTAAACCAGTTTCTCAAGCAAGTTTTGCAAATGTTTTGAGTTTCTTTTGTGATCCTGAAAGTAAACGAACACCTTAAGGATGGATTATTTTCTCGCAAGCTCCTATTTAAAGCATCTAAATACTCAAACCAACTGGGAAAGCATTAAAATTCTTAGAGAAGTTTGTGATAAGCCATATTGGAGGATACTGAGTCCTTCTAGATGTCTGTGAGGAATAACACTACATAAATTGGTCTTTGAGGTCATTGCACTTGTTTAAATGTGGTAAATTTGGCCTGACATGGACGTTTCTTCTCCTAGAGGCAGAACTTTGCTTGTATTTTAGACAAAGGCCAAGCTAATGAACTCATATATGATCATTCCCACCGAATTAC
Organism: Spinibarbus caldwelli; assembly: GCA_039654775.1. Classification (NCBI taxonomy): domain Eukaryota; kingdom Metazoa; phylum Chordata; class Actinopteri; order Cypriniformes; family Cyprinidae; genus Spinibarbus; species Spinibarbus caldwelli. The sequence goes on from CM077252.1 coordinate 917,431, forward strand.
AGAACACTACGTGATAAAAACAGTGTTTTAGCCCTGACAGTATGTATGCTTAACACTTGGGTCTCATTTTTTATGTCTTTTTGTAACTAAGTGTTTATTTGATTTTTTTTAAATCTCAGATATTTTGGGATTTATGTTTTGTACGGCTGTAGCATCGTAATTGTCTTTGCTGTTAACTGGAGAAATGCAAATGGACTAATTAGTGAATGTTGGAACGTTTTGTGTATTTTTATTGTGCACTTTTTAAACTACTGCTTCCATCCATTAGGGGATTTTTTTTTTTTTGTTACTTGTTTTCTTTTCTCTTTTATTTTTTGCAAATGCATTCAGTTCTGAAGGATGTTTTGTCTTATTGTAGCGTGTAAACAGATGACAGCACCCATCTGCTGCTACACTGAACTGTAAGAGCGTCCCGCCTCATCGACGTATGAAAATGGATGATTTCGGTGTAACTTCCGTTCCTCCACACTGCTTTACTTTAAAATCGATTATCTTCCACTGCATGTGTTTTCATTTAGCACACGATTATATGCCTGAGTCTGGTGATGTGGCCAACAATATCACAGTATCCAGTTTGTATATGGGAATCTGTTATTAAAACATCAAATACTCATGCATTGCATTTTTATTTGTAATGACTTATACCAGCGAACAAATTTAAAGGAAAAGTTTTTCCAAAAATGAAAATGCGCTCACTCTCAGTCCATCCGAGATTAGGATGAGTTTGTTTCTTCATCAGATTTGGAGAAATGTGTCACTGCATCAGTGTCTCAGCAATGGATGCTCTGCAGTGAATGGGTGCCGTCAGAAAGAGAGTCCAAACAGCTGATAAAAACATCACAATAATCCACACCACTCCAGTCCATCAGTTAACATCTGGAGAAGACAAAAGCTGTGTGTTTGTTAAAAAACAAACTTGTAAAAGCTGCTTGATCTGTGCAGATTTCTCTCCTGATTCAGACCAGAACACTTTTTCACTGGAGGAAGTGTTATTATGGATTATGCACTCGTATTTTAGTTAAAAATGTCTTAATGCTGGATTTGTTTCAGCTTTTGTCTTCTCCAGATGTTAACTGATGGACTGGAGTGATGTGGATTACTTGTGGATTATTGTGATGTTTTTATCAGCTGTTTGGACTCTCATTCTGACGGCACCCATTCACTGCAGAGCATCCATTGCTGAGACACTGATGCAGTGACACATTTCTCCAAATCTGATGAAGAAACAAACTCATCCTGATCTTGGAAGACCTGAGGGGAAGCACATTTTCTGCACATTTTAATTTTTTTAGTGAGCTGTTCCTTTAATTGTCCAAACTAGCACGTCTATATGTGCAGTAAAGCAGCTTATGATTCAGAAAAATAGAGCTGGTGTATTATAACAGTTGAGTTAAGTCTAGATATGATTGCAACTCTCTCACACTAATGATTCATAGTGATGGTGAGGCGTTTCTCTTTTGCCTGTTGAGTGTTTCTTGCAGACAGAATTGACTGAAGAGATTCAGAGATGATGATCTGACAGATGTAATTGCCACACACACACTTTGCTCTCTTAAATGTCTTTTAGAGTGCAAATCTGATTGCAAACACACTGATTCACAGTACAAGTGTGTCGTTTTCAGTTATTGCTTGTTTCATTCAACACGCTGAAGATATCGCAACACGTCAGTAGTATGTTGTAACGGCTGAAGTATAAAAACCCTTGACTTCGGTGAATACAGTAGAGTGGAGTTGTTTTTGGAAAGTTGCTCTATGTACCTCTGGTAAGACTGTTTAAAGATCACAATTGATCTCATTTTAGGCAAAGCAGACGTCATTTGATTGTGTTTTAGAGTTGGTGCAGTGGTTTGAAATAAGTTGGATCTTTCACAGATTATCATGATGACTCCCCAACAAGAACGTCAGGTGAGTTTGAGAAATTAAATTAAGTGTTTATTCTAGATTCACCCTAAATTTACCGTCCTCTGACTGTCCTACAGACGCACAGGAACAGATCCCTACAGGACACAGGTAACGGGAAGCTTGTGGATGGACATGATGATGATGATGATGATGATGGCAAAGGTCTGGTACAGGTCCACAGTAGATGGAACAACATTCGTAAGTACTTCAGTTAGGTCTAAACACCAACTATTAACCTCAGTTTACATGACACCACTAGTTCTACACGTGGAAGATGACACCAACCAATCTGATTCAGAAATTAATAACATTTGTGTCCATAAGGCAAGACACTACAGGCAAAACCTTTTTTTTTTCATGCACTCTTCAATTTTGAGACTTTGCTCTCATAGCATGTCTTGTTTTAGACTAGTGAATAGAAAACATCCAAAATACACATTAAAGTGTTTACTTTGTTACACTTTATTTCCATTTAGTCATTTAGCAGACACTTTTATTCAAAGTGGCTTACAAATGAGGACAATAGAAGCAATCAAAACCAACAAAAGAGCAATGATATGCAAGTGCTATGACAAGTCATGGTTAGCCCAATGCAGTACACGTAGCAAGGTGTGTATATACTGTATATATACAGGTGCATCTCAATAAATTGGAATGTCGTGGAAAAGTTAATTTATTTCAGTAATTCAACTCAAATTGTGAAACTCGTGTATTAAATAAATTCAGCGCACACAGACTGAAGTAGTTTAAGTCTTTGGTTCTTTTAATTGTGATGATTTTGGCTCACATTTAACAAAAACCCACCAATTCACTATCTCATCAAATTAGAATATGGTGACATGCCAATCAGCTAATCAACTCAAAACACCTGCAAAGGTTTCCTGAGTCTTCAAAATGGTCTCTCAGTTTGGTTCACTAGGCTACACAATCATGGGGAAGACTGCTGATCTGACAGTTGTCCAGAAGACAATCATTGACACCCTTCACAAGGAGGGTAAGCCACAAACATTCATTGCCAAAGAAGCTGGCTGTTCACAGAGTGCTGTATCCAAGCATGTTAACAGAAAGTTGAGTGGAAGGAAAAAGTGTGGAAGAAAAAGATGCACAACCAACCGAGAGAACCGCAGCCTTATGAGGATTGTCAAGCAAAATCGATTCAAGAATTTGGGTGAACTTCACAAGGAATGGACTGAGGCTGGGGTCAAGGCATCAAGAGCCACCACACACAGACGTGTCAAGGAATTTGGCTACAGTTGTCGTATTCCTCTTGTTAAGCCACTCCTGAACCACCGACAACGTCAGAGGCGTCTTACCTGGACTAAGGAGAAGAAGAACTGGATTGTTGCCCAGTGGTCCAAAGTCCTCTTTTCAGATGAGAGCAAGTTTTGTATTTCATTTGGAAACCAAGGTCCTAGAGTCTGGAGGAAGGGTGGAGAAGCTCATAGCCCAAGTTCCTTGAAGTCCAGTGTTAAGTTTCCACAGTCTGTGATGATTTGGGGTGCAATGTCATCTGCTGGTGTTGGTCCATTGTGTTTTTTTTGAAAACCAAAGTCACTGCACCCGTTTACCAAGAAATTTTGGAGCACTTCATGCTTCCTTCTGCTGACCAGCTTTTTAAAGATGCTGATTTCATTTTCCAGCAGGATTTGGCACCTGCCCACACTGCCAAAAGCACCAAAAGTTGGTTAAATGACCATGGTGTTGGTGTGCTTGACTGGCCAGCAAACTCACCAGACCTGAACCCCATAGAGAATCTATGGGGTATTGTCAAGAGGAAAATGAGAAACAAGAGACCAAAAAATGCAGATGAGCTGAAGGCCACTGTCAAAGAAACCTGGGCTTCCATACCACCTCAGCAGTGCCACAAACTGATCACCTCCATGCCACGCCGAATTGAGGCAGTAATTAAAGCAAAAGGAGCCCCTACCAAGTATTGAGTACATATACAGTAAATGAACATACTTTCCAGAAGGCCAACAATTCACTAAAAATGTTTTTTTTTATTGGTCTTATGAAGTATTCTAATTTGTTGAGATAGTGAATTGGTGGGTTTTTGTTAAATGTGAGCCAAAATCATCACAATTAAAAGAACCAAAGACTTAAACTACTTCAGTCTGTGTGCAATGAATTTATTTAATACACGAGTTTCACAATTTGAGTTGAATTACTGAAATAAATGCACTTTTCTATGACATTCTAATTTATTGAGATGCACCTCTATGTATATATACACACACACACACACACACACACACACACAAGTAGAGAGAATAGAAAAAGAATAGAGATTGCAAGTGTTAGAGGATCAAGTGTTTGTTTTTAAATAAAAAAGAAAATAAATAGATAAAATAGAATTAGAATAGAGTGTGCTAGAGTTAGAGGGTCTAATAAAGATGGAAGAGATGTGTTTCTTAAAAATGGCTAAGGACTCAGCTCCCCGAATTGAGGTTACAATAAATTGAATTTTTATTTATTTGCATCTGTAGATTTCCATTACTATATATATATATATATATATATATATATATATATATATATATATATATATTTTTAGAGTTTGTTTCTCCACTTCGGCAGAACTTATACCAAAACTTAGAGTTTTATTCCTCTCTATATTCTGAAGGTTTTTACTGAGGGGTTTGTTCATATATTATTCACACTGATTTATACAACAATTTATTCCTAAAAACGTGAAAATGTATTTTATTTATGTCTGTTGATAGTATTTTGTGATTTATGGAGTGATAAAAAGAGAAATACAAGATCCTCTGTGTAAAAAGCTTTAATTCTAATATGACAACAAAATATTCTGTTTTCTTTTTATTTATTATATAATTTAAAAAAAACAAAAAACCTTGCTACGTGTGCTGTGTTGGGCTAACTGAGACTTGTCACAGCACTTGCATATCTTTTGTTGGTTCTGATTGCTTCTGTTGTTCTCATTTGTAAGTCCCTTTGGATAAAAGAGTCTGCTAAATGACTAAATGGAAATGTAAAATCAAACAAGAATTTTGAACCTGGCTTTACCCATTTCTGTTCTGGAAATGTATGCAGATTAGTGCATATTAAATTAGACAATGCCTTATTTGCATATTTAAACATTTCAGAAAACTTTCAGAAATGATCTTTATTCACTCTGATTAATCAACTAAGTATGGTGATAAATGTGACCCTGGAGCGCAAAAGCAGTCATAAGATATTCTCTAATACATAAATAAATTTGTCCTTTAGTAAAACTGCTTGAGAGCTTCTTATATTTGAAACATTTCCCAGTATAATATTTACTTGTCTCATTAGTGTTTAGCACAGTTGCCGTTGCTAGGAAACGCTTGTTTTGTTTACTGAGTGGAGACGTGCTGAAATCGTGTTTGGTCTCGTACTGTATGGCGTACCTTGTTAGTGTCTGCGCTTGCGTGGCCATTTATTGTGATTAAAAGGAAAGTGTGTCCAGCTGAATTCAATTAGTGATTTGTTAGACAGGTGTAAAAAAGGTTATTATACCGCGCCAGCCCTCGTCGTGTGAAGACCGAAGTGTGTAAAGTCCATCGAATCTACCATGCGACTCCATCGGACAGGGACACCGGCAAGGGATAAGTATCACTTTTCATTTATTCTCTTTCCTATTACTTGTTTCACTTCTCTTTCAGTTTTTATAACCATTTTTTACTTGTATGTTTGGCACAGTTATTTTTTAAGGCTTACTGTTAAACTAATGTAGTTTGATTTGTATATGTTATCTATTTTAATTTTAGTTACAGTTGTAGTAATGTTTGTCATTTTATTAGTTTTTTTTCTATTATGTCTGTATAAGTTAAGTTTTAGTTTTATTTAATTTGAGTTATTTTAGTACTTCAACAAACTACATGGAAATGAAATAATATTAAGTTTAGAAATTTTGTCATATGCATTTCTCATTTTTATTTAATTTTTTTTTTTTTTTATGTGTGTGTGTATATATACTATTTATAAAGTTTTAGCTTTTAGTTTTGGATCAGTTTTAGTTGTTTTAGTACTACAATTGATTGTTTCTGTTGTCCTCATTTGTAAGTCGCTTTGGATAAAAGCGTCTGCTAAATGACAAAGTAAAGTAAGTATAAAATGTAAATATTATCTATGAACACTGTAATCTAACATAATTATGCTGAACAAAAAGTACCATGATATGATTTTTTGGACATGTTAATCAGCAGCATGTAAATATCCTGATACATGGAAATTTACCATCCCATAAAGTATTCTTGAACATTCATATAAATTATAAACTAATTAGGTTTATGGTTAAATTTAGAAAGGTTCATGTTCATACTAAGTCTCTGGACAGAGCTGGGTAGATTACTTGAAAAGTGTAATCCATTACTGATTCCAAATTACATGACAACATTTATAATTAGTAACATAATTCATTACATTACACAGTTAAGGTAAAATAATCAGACTACTTTTTGATTACTTTTAGATTACTTTTGACCTATCTCATTTATCACAATGATTTAAATAGAATAATCTTGTACCATATCAATATAAAAATACAAAGAGAAAGAAAATATATTCCATTTGTTGTTATCAACATGAAGTGCATTAAACATTATATTATGTGGTTTCCCAAAATGGGTTTGTGAAGGAACTGCAATGGGGTTTATGAGTTTAATAAAAAGCTAATAATTAATTAAATCATAAAAATGTTCAATTAAAACAAAATATTTTGAATCAAAATAAAAGACTGAAAAAAAATGAAATATTTTGTTTGTTTACCTGCATGTCATGTGACCATAACCAACATCACAGAACCGTGAATATGCAAATGTGATATTATTAAAATATTTCTTTTAAAATCTCAGGGTACACTTCAAATAAAAATATATTAGGTGAAAGAGGATCAGATGACAAAAAAGTTGGTGAATTTGTGCATTTTAATGTGTTTGAAAAACGTCAAATGCTGTATAGCACCTGACTATTGACCGGTCTTTGTGTGAATGTCCACAAAACTATAGAAGACGTTCTGTAATGTATAGCGGTAGGCTATTTTAGAAAGAAAAATTTAAAAGATGAAAAATAGGAATTAGGGAGTTTTATTATAAATTAATCTAATTACCAGTACTTAATTTTGAGGTTACACTTTATTTAAGGTGTCCTTGTTACAGTGTAATTATACATTTAAGTACTGAGTAATATTAATTAACTACATGGTTAGGGTTTGGCTTAGGGTTACTTGCATGTAATTATGCATAATTTATTGTTATTATAATAGTAAGTGCATCACCTTAAAATAAAGTGTTACCAATTTTGATTACATAATCCAGATTACATGGAATTCCTCCTGGCTTTTCATAGTAGTACAATCACAAGAAAGATACGATACATGTGTGTTTAAATTTAATAAAAGCTGCTTTTGAAATGTTACATTTACGCTGGTATAAAGTGGGAGAGATGGTCAGAACCCCGTCAGAAAGCGCAGATTCCCAGTTATTTAACTCAGAAGGTCTTATTTTAAGTTACGTAACAATAAGATTAGATACTCCATATGTGGTGTCTCAATTTGGTTGATCATATTGATTGGAAAAACGTATGGACTCCGTCTTCAAAATAGGCCTAAATAATAACTAACAAGGTTAGAGAAATCACATTCAGATTGTTACACAGATTTTATCCAGCTTAAGTGTTTTTGAAAAGGTTTAAATCAGACATACCCACATGAAAAAATACTATGGTAATTTATAGTAAATACTATAGTGTTTTTGAACCATACTATAGTAAAGTACTTGAATTAATTTGTTGTGGTAATTCTATAGTTGCTGTGGTAATATAACAAATATAGTAATATAAACAAATGACTTTACCCAATACTGTACTAAGTTTTCTACAACTATATTATACTACAATACACTACAGTTTACTGTAGTAAAAACTAAAGCATACTACAGTATTTATTACAGTTTATGAGAATCAGAATCAGAATGAGTTTTATTGGCCAGGTATGTTTTCACATATGAGGAATTTGTTTTAGTGACAGAAGCTCTACAGTGCAACAGAAAGACAGCAACAGGACAGGACACAGATAATAAAAGAATAATATACAAATAGGCAATGTACAAATAGCAAAAACACAATATATAATATAGACAATTATGGTGTACAGGTCTGATATGTGCAAATCTGAAATGAAAAAATAAGTATGTGTGTTGAATAAATAATTTATAATAGTGTTGTGTGTTCCACTTTTAATGTCAAGTGTTCATGAGATGGATTGCCTGAGGGAAGAAACTGTTCCTGTGTCTGGTCGTTCTGGTGCTCAGAGCTCTGTAGCGTCGACCAGACGGCAACAGTTCAAAGAGGGAGTGTGCTGGATGTGAGGGGTCCAGAGTGATTTTGCCAGCCCTTTTGCTCACTCTGGATGAGTACAGTTCTTGGAGAGTGGGGAGGGTTGTACCAGGTTTTTTTTTTTTTTTTTTTACAGTTTATCAGTTCACTATAGTTAATACTACAGTATGCTGTAGCATTCATTAAGTGAATTAAGTGTTGTAAATACTATAATATATACAGTATAATACAAATTACTATAGCCTAGTATGGTTCAAAAACACTATAGTATTTACTATAAATTACTATAGTATTTTTTTTTTTCATGTGGGATAGATGCAAGCTGTTCTTCTTGTGGTGACCCTAATGAAATTAATAAGCATATCTTCTGGGATTGTCCTCGATTTAATTCTCTAATGTTATCAATCACAATGTGCTCCAGGGTTTCTCTTTGCTTTTTAAGGATGTACTGTTTGGCTTCTTTAATATACAAAAAGATAAAATTAATGAATATTTTATTATTAACCTATTAGGCTATTACTTCTTGCAAAATGTAATATTCACTGCAGTAAATTCACTCATCAAAATCCTTTATTAATTGATTTTATACAAAAGGTTCAACAGTATATTCAAGAATCTTAAAGCTTTTAAAACTGTTATTTCATCTTTTTTTAAATTTATTTTATTAATAATATAAATGGTGCTTTGCTTGTAATGTCACCTCTTTGTACGTAATGTTGATATTTTTCTGTACTTTTATCTTTGGTACCTTGGCATAAAAAATAAATAAATAAAAAAATGAACAGTAGGCTAATGAAGCGCGGAGCCGCGGTGCATGATGGGAGATTATCAGCCATTTCGCCTCAAACTCTCTTCAAGCAGCAAAAACGCGCCGCAGCGGAATAAAACCCCAGAAACCGGCGACAGGTGAGTCCAGACCGGCACACGCTTCACCTGGGCCCGGTTACCGGTAACGGGACTCGGTCGCTTTAAGGTCGGTTATTATGAATATGAGTATCGTGAGCTGAAATCGCTGTTAAAACGTCTCGCGCTAAGAAGAGAAAAGCGCGTCTCTTTCGCTTTCCTTCGATGAATTAAACTCATTCCCGCGCTTTCGCTCGCAGTAGTTTCCTCAAATAGTTGCTTAAAGTGTGCGCTACCGCTGTTCGTCGTTAAACGTGATCGGTATCCCTGTAACACGTTATAAATCGTGTCGTTTGCGCGTCACGCTGTAAACTGCTATTTCTTCTTGTTCTCTCAAATTTCAAGCAGCCATTATGTCATCAGCCCGGGGGGCGGGGCTTCACTGGCACACTGAGCGCTGATAGGCGCGGCGTGACTGAAGCCACGCCCCCGCCCGTCTGTAAATAGCGTTTATAGGCGGAGAATGTGTTGATTGACTGGTGTCACATGTAATCAAAGACAAAACTTATTGATCTATTCATTATTTTAGCGAAGCTCTACATCTTCTGAATGACAACAGCGATTATATTTTCAAATACAAGACTTACATTGAAACTCTTTTAGAAATGCAATCATTTTACCCCATATGTATACATTTTTGTCCAATTTATGTAAAGATTGTTTATTTGATCATTATTTACTATTAGCAGACCACTGATATATGGTTAAAAGAATTACATTGCATTTTGACTCTTTTTGTTGTATAAATTTCATCTACAGTTCAGAAATAAAACTTATTTAAAAAGTGCAATACTGAATCAGGCTCATTTGATTTTGCTAGTCAAATAATATAATCTACCCTGAATTGTATGTTTATGATGTAAATATCACATATTTACTGTTTAAACGTTTGCACTTTTATGATTGTGTTAGTACGACTTTATATTATTAGATGTTCAAATAAATACACTTTCAATAATTTAAATAATTATATTTGATTAAAATAAATCAAATTAATTAAAAATTAATTTAAATAATACAAAATCATTGAAAGACTTTATTAGGCTGAAATAAATTTAATAATTTTTTTAAAATTTTTTACTAATATTGAATAATATTAGCTTGAATAATAAATAAAATTGAATAATGAATATATAAAACAATTAAACTAAATTATTAAAATAAATATTTATTTATATAAATAATGTCTAACAACAGTACTATAGTGAGTAGAAAAAAACACAATGATGTAACAAAAACAAATATTAACAACAATAATACTAATAATAGAAATAGAATAATAATAATAGAAAATAAATATTACCAAATAATACATTATAGATATTTTTGATGTAATTTTTTTCACAGTATTAATTGAGTCTTTAGACATGGAAATATTTAGAAGATTTTTACATTTTTAGGATGAGGCCCCTTATATATATTTGGGGGTCCAAATGTGACCCTGGAGCACAAAAAAAGCAGTCATAGTTCAAGCATCTAGAGTTCAAACTCAATCCTAAAGCATCTTAAATGTCATTTTGCTGGTCAATCATTATCCATCCACCCTGAACTGTACTTTTATGACTGTATGTCATGGTTATATTATTAGATTAAAAAAAAATAAAAAATTAAAGCAGGGGTTTTCAAACTGGTCCATGGAAAGTTTAGAGGTAAAAGTGTAAAAAATAAATAATAAAAATAAGATAAAACTGATTAACTAAAATAAATTTGATTAAAATAAATAATATATCAATTAATTAAAACAAAAATAAATGTGAATAAAATAAATTGTTTAAAATAATTTAAATCCGTAACTAATTAAAAAAAATATTAAAATGGGTAAATTATTTAAATTGTGATATTAAAATAGTTTAAAATGTTAATCTTATTTATTTGTTTTAATCAATTATTCATTTTTATTTATTTTAATCAATTTGCTTTAATCATGTATCCATTTATTTTAATCAATTTGTTTAAATCGCATTTTATATATACAATTTACTTATTTTAATGAAATGCATTTTATTTACATAATTTACTTAATCATATGTTTTTTTGTTTTGTTTATTTAGTTATTTAAATCATTTTAATTATTTTAAACCAAGTAGGTAACTATATATGTTTATTTTTTTAATTTTTTTGATTAAAATAGTACATTTGAATAAATTAATTAACAGAACAGTGAGTATTAAAACACAGTGATGTACTGTAATACAAACGAAACATTTTGCAAAAAGTTTTTATAGATTATAAAATGCATTTTTCACTGTATTATTTGACACTGTATTATTTTTCACTGTATTATTATTTAATATAGGGGAAGTCGTGGCCTAATGGTTAGGGAGTTGGGCTTGTAACCTGAAGGTTGCCGGTTCGATTCTCGCACCGGCAGGAATTGAAGCCGGAGATTGTGAATGAACAGCACTCTCTCTGCCTTCGATACCATGACTGAGGTGCCCTTGAGCAAGGCACCGAACCCCCAATTGCTCCCCGGGCGCTGGAGCAATGGCTGCCCACTGCTCCGGGTGTGTGTTCACGGTGTGTGTGTGTGTGTGTGCGTTTGTTCACTATTCACTGCTGTGTGTGTGCACTTGGATGGGTTAAATGCAGAGCACCAATTTCGAGTATGGGTCACCATACTTGACAATAAGTTACGACTTTCACTTTCACTTAATACATGAAAATATATAGCTGCATTTTAAATTTTAGTCTGGGGTCTGCGGCAGACTAAAAGAGTACAGTGTTAAGAGTGCAGTATTTTCTGTGCGTGTGTGTAATATTGTGTGTGTTGTGTTTGAGGTGATTGTGTGTGAGAATGGCCCGTACTAAGCAGACCGCCCGTAAATCCACCGGAGGAAAAGCTCCTCGTAAGCAGCTGGCGACTAAAGCGGCTCGTAAGAGTGCGCCCTCTACTGGAGGAGTGAAGAAGCCCCATCGCTACAGGTACGAGAGCGCGAGTCGTGTTTGTTCTGGAGCCGCGGGACGAGCGCTGACGCTCTGTGTGTGTCTGTAGGCCCGGGACCGTGGCTCTGCGTGAGATCCGCCGCTACCAGAAATCCACCGAGCTGCTGATCCGGAAGCTTCCCTTCCAGCGTCTGGTGCGCGAGATCGCTCAGGACTTCAAGACCGACCTGCGCTTCCAGAGCGCCGCCATCGGAGCCCTGCAGGTCAGTCCTCATTAAATCACTTTATATTTCTCCAAAATCATTGTTAACGTACACATGTGTGAGACTGCCTTTCTGCTCAAGGTTATTATAGTGGACTAAAAGTAAATCCATAAAAAAACATTACTAGCACTACTACAAATAAAAAAAGCTTTTGTGACCCTGGAGCACAAAAGCAGTCATAAGTAGTTCTGAAAACACTTTTTCAGAACCGATCCCGATCCGATACCAAAAATTCTGAGGATCTGCCGATACCGATATCGATCCGATACCAGCACAGTTTTTTTTAAACTGATCATCACTCTTTTGTGTTTTACACACAGTCTACTAAATATAGACAACTTTATTGTAAAGAAAAACAATAAATGAATGAATATATAATTATAATCAATGACAAAAATACTATTATAAACAAGGTTAGTGGATAATTCAGTAGCAAAAGTTACTCTAGAAAAATCATGAGTGCACAATCATTTTATAAAACCTAAAATTAGTGAAAAAACATTAGGCTATTTAGTGGGGAACAAATAAAAATGATTGGTAAAATGATATACATTGCTCACTGCATTGTTGTAAAATACTTTCATGAAAAATAAGTAATATATTTATATATAAATAAAATTAAAAGACATTTCTTTTAAATGTATAGCACAGTAATGAGGCAGAAACATATGATAGATGAGACGAACAAGAAAGGCTATTAATAATCTTTCATTGTGCAAAAGTATTATGATACGAAAGGCTCCAAATACAGAGCGGTACAAAGCGCTTATGTGCGCAGAATGACACGCTTGAAGCGACACGGAGTCTCAGCGCTCCGCTTAGAGAAGCTCAAAGCACAAAGTGAAGAGATATTAATGTGTAGTGTGTTAAATCTGTGTGATAGTTTATTGAGCCTTTTCTTTTAACAGTTTTAAATTTCAGTTACAGTCCTCGTTAAGAACATAGTGCTCTCTAGTCCAGTGTTGTGATCTAACAGACACCAACACGATTTTGAAAACAGCACGAAGATAAGGTCTTTTTATGCAAAACCATTTATCTTTACTTACAGATCAAGTGTAATATTAGGAACATTTAATAATCTTGCAGAGAGTTTTATCGTCTTGACTCGTAACCGAACGCGACACGCAGTTTGATGCTGAATGGAGGATGACAGACAGCCGCAGCGGAGAGAAGATTTTACATGAACTTGACTTAAATATTCATCTGTACCTCACATTAAACTGTTTAACGGCTTCAGAACACTTGAAATATAGTGCATGAAAACTTTGTGCTTTATAATGTGTTTGTGGCTTTCGTGAGGCTTAACAATAACAATAGTATACGCACAATATCGGATTTGGATCGGCCTCGTCTGACCAATACCCCGATCCAGCAGAAAATGCCAGTATCGGAGCGATACCGATACTGAATATCGGTATAAGTAGCACAGGTATATTTGTAGCAATAGCCAACAATACATTGTATGGGTCAAAATTATCCATTTTTCTTTTATGCCAAAAATCATTAGGATATTAAATAAAGATTTTTAAGGGTGCGCTGATCTGAAAAACTGCCCTGGTATCGGATCAATATCAGTATCAGCAGATACTCAGAATTTTTGGTATCGGATCAGGATCAGTTCTGAAAAAGTGGTATCGAGCCACCCCTATTGAAGCTCACGTTCCATGAAGATATTTTGTAAATTTCCTACTGTAAATATATCAAAACTTAATTTTTGATTAGTAATATGCATTGCTAAGAACTTCATTTGGACAACTTTAAAGGCGATTTTCTCAATATTTAGATTTTTTTTTTTTTCAAATAGTTGTATCTCAGGCAAATATTGTCCTGTCCTAATAAACCATACATCAATGGAAAACTTATTTATTCTGCTTTCAGATTATGTATAAATCTCAATTTAAAAATATATAAAAAATTATATAAATATAAAATTATATATATATAAAATAAATATAAAATTTACCCTTATGACTGGTTTTGTGCTCCAGGGTCACATATGTTACTAGAAATAAAATGTTAATTGAAATTAAAACAAATATAAAAAATGTGAGTTTTTTTCTATGTAAGCACATTTCCACCATGGAATAAAGAAATAAAAAAGGGTAATTGTGGCTTTTTATCTCACAATTCTGACTTAAAATTGCAAAAAAAAAAAAAAAAAGAAAAGAAAAAAATAAGGCAGAATTGTGAGATAAAAAGTCACAATTACCTTTATTATTTTTCTTTCTGCAGCAAGAAAACAACAAAACTTAATTGTGAGATGTAACCTCAGAATTCAGAGAAAAACAAAATTGCTAGATATAAACTGTAAAAATTGTGAAATGTAAATGAAGAACTACGAGATTGTGAGAACAGAATTGTGAGACTTAAGTGCAGAAATGTGCAAAGTCTGTTCTGAGATTTGAGTTTGTCTTGCAATTCTGACTTTTTTTTTCTCAGAATTGCGGAAAAAAAAGTCTGAATTGTGAGATATAAACTTGCAATTGTGAAATAAAAAGTCGCAATTACCTTTTATATTTTTGTTCCGTGGCGGAATATATATTTCAGCTTTTTGGCGATGCAGCATTTCTCATTTTCATTTAGTTCAACGATGTAATAAAATAAATAAAACTAAAGCCTAAATATAAACTATAAAGAATTAATAAAAAAAAGAAAAAGAAAAAAAAAAGACAAAAACAAACACAAATTTACTAAATCTTTAACTAAAATAAAAATATAAAAAAAGTCTAAATATGAACAAAAACTATGATAGTGCCGCTGAACTCTTCTGCTCTTCTCAGGTCATGTGACTCGTGACCCAATATTTTTGTTGGAAATAAATTACAGAAATAAATTACATTTTAACAGATATTCACATAGAAAACAGATATTTTAAATTATAATAATATTATACAATTTTTACTGTATTTATGATTAAGTAAATGCTGCCTTGGTGAGCAGAAGAGCCTTTTTTTACTTAAAAATGTATATTAAAAAAACTGAAACTAATAAAAATTACAAAAACACAACAAAATTACAAACACTGTAACTAACATAAAATACCAAAATAAAACCAAATATGAACAAAAACTATAATAGTATCTCAGTGCTACTAGACTCTTCTCAGGTCATGTGACTCGTGTGTGTGTGTCTGTCTGTCTCTCTGTGTGTGTGTGTGTGTGTGTGTGTGTGTTGCAGGAGGCCAGCGAGGCGTATCTGGTGGGTCTGTTTGAGGACACTAACCTGTGTGCCATCCACGCCAAGCGTGTCACCATCATGCCCAAAGACATCCAGCTGGCGCGCCGCATCCGCGGAGAACGAGCCTGAGCTCCTCTCTCTCTCTCTCTGTCTCTCTCTCTCTCTCTGTCTCTCTCTCTCTCTCTCTCCGTGTCTGTTTGTTTGTGTTCGATCACTGTGTTTGATCTGTGTTTGATCTGTTTGTGTTGCTGTTGGTTTTGTACTCTCAGATGAGCTCTTGTGACGTGTCCTCATGTGTTTCTAAGCACAAGAGTTCAAGCCCTCAGGTGAATAATTAAGGACTCCAGGCACTAATCAACACTTCTGTGCCTAAACATAAATCTGAGAGGACAGAAGACTGATTTTGGGTGCTATGTCAGAATCATCATGAAACACTCTCTTTTCTTGAAATATGTTTTGTATGTGTATTGTTTGAGTGATTTATAATGGTTTTCTTTATTTTGATGTATTTATTTTCCTGAGATGCACAGATTGGCAGGTGTGCGTATGATTTCAGTGATGCATTCTGGGATCGGTTTTGTTGAATCTTGTGTTTTTGATAAGCTTATGTAGCAACAGACTGTATTTTATAGCATTTGATAGATTCTTCATGAGTTGTTTAGGTAGACACTCACTCAGGTTTTTTCTACACTCTTTCATGGTTTTATCATGAGGTGATTACGTTTGCTTTGTTTTTGTATGTGTGTAAGTCCTAAAAAGCAAATCTTTGTAGTACACGAATAGATAATTGAACAATAAATTGGTGCTGAACTGTTATCGAGTCTGTTTTGTGGAAATATTGCAGGAAAAATGTCAAAATAAATAATAATGTTTAAAATAATTTTAAATAGTGATAAAATGTAAAGATAAATAAAACTAAACACAAAATTGACTAAAGTAAATAAATAATAAAATGTGTATAAATATTAGTGCTGTCAAACAATTAATCACATCCAAAATAAGCTTTTGTTTACATAATATATGTGTGTGTGCTGTGTATATTTATGTATATATAAATACAAACACATACAGTAAATATTTTGAAAATATTTACATGTATATATTTATATTCTTATATATAAATATATTGAACATATAAACATAATATATTTTTCTTAAATATATACATGCATGTGTTTGCATTTATATATACATAATAAATATACATTATACACACATATGTAAACAAAAACTTATTTTGGATGCGATTAATCATTTGACAGCACTAATAAATATATAAATTTGATTAAAAGAAATAAAAATGGTTAAAATAAAGAAATAAAAAGCGACTTTAAATGTTTAAGTAAATAATTCTACAATTAAAAAAATATTTAAATTAAATTACAATAAATAATGAAAGTGTATGTTAATATAACAATTTGATTACAATAAATAAATAATAAAAAAGTGATTTAAATAAGTGTAAAAGTAGATAAAATGATTTAATAATAAAAGCGAATTAAACCAAATAAATACAAGTAATTAAATTATAAATATTACCATAGTAATATTAATACAATTATATAAAACTAAGCAAAAAATTCTTTAAATAAATTTGAATAAAAATAAAGAAATATTTGATTTAAATAAAATAAGATTACAATAAATAATTAAAATCAATTTAAATAAAATAACATTAATTAAATGAATAAATAAAACTGATTAAAATAATAAAAAATGATTAAATAAATAGAATAAATTACTATATCTAACAATTCAGTGCTATAGTGAGTGGAATAAAACATGTATTGTTATAGAAACTAAGTATTTTCCAAATAATATGTTACACGTATTTATTATATATATATATATATATATTTTTTTTTTGTTTGTTTTTTTGTTTTTCACATTACAGCTGAGGAGCATATTTAGCGGTCTGTGGAATCTAAGGTTGTAAAGTAGCTTGTAAACGCAGGAATATGGTAAAGTACCATATTATTACAATCTCTGTACCATGGTAATATCGCCACACAGTCTGGGGATCAGTGTAAAGGTCGCAGTGACGGCCAGCGCTGATAAATGCTGTTAATAAGAGTCTGTGCAGACAGTATAGTGTGATTATTTTAGCAGATAAAGAGGATTTTTCTCACGTGTTGTAGCAGAGGCTGCGCCGCGGTGCATTGTGGGAGCCGCTGATTGGCGCGTTTCCGCTCTCATTGTGCGCGAGAGACTGTAAATAACACTGAAGCTCAACGTTAAACACTTTTTAAACACAACTTCCACTAAGGTAAGGCCGTCAAGGCAAAGAAAATGTAAATGTGTGTTATTTAATGTATTATTTTAGGCAGAAAATGTGTTTTGTGTAAATTCGCGTCGGTTTGAACGCGTTTGTGTTTATATCGGTGAAATCCTGCTGCAGAATCCATCCAAAATAAACGGATATTTCACAAACGCCGAAAAACACCATAAACGTCTCCATTCCTGCTTTTAACGTCCGATACCGCATCCCTAAAGTGTTTTCTTTGTTGTCCGAGTGTAACTGGTGAGGACAGTGGAGTGATTCGCAGTGAAATTGTCGAAGTTTTATCGTTAGTTCGTCTCTTTTCTCGCTCAGTTTTCGGCGCGAGTCAAACAGGCGCCATGATGTTCGCAGATGAGGGGCGGGGCTTACGCAGACCGTCTGGTTTGTTTCCTGTCCTCCGATTGGTCGGCTCATGAATATTATTATAAAGAGGCTGGTTTTTGAGGCGTGATTGACGTGTTGAACTTCCTGTTGTTTTCAAGCATCTAGGGTTCAAACTCAATCCTAAAGCGTCTTAAATGTAATTTTTCTGGTCAAACATTATCCATCTACCCTGAACTGTATTTTTATGACTGTATGTCAGTATGACATGATTATATTATTATTACATGATTATAATATTATATTATTTTTCTTTTTTTTCTTTTTTTTTTCTTTTTTTTTGAAAGCAGGGGTTTTCAAACTGGTCCATGGAAAGTTTAGAGGTAAAAGTGTGAAAAAAAACAAAAAACAAACAAACAACAAAAAAAGATAAAACTGATTAACTAAAATAAATTTGATTAAATATCAGTTAATTAAAACAAAAATAAATGTGAATGAAATAAATTGTTTAAAGTAATTTAAATCCGTAACTAATTTAAAAAATATATTAAAATAGGTAAATTATTTAAATGGTGATATTAAAATGTTAAATCTCTTTTATTTGTTTTAATCAATTTGTTTAAATTGCATTTTATTTATACAATTTACTTATTTTAATGAAATGCATTTTATTTACATAATTTACTTAATTATGTTTTTTTTTTGTTTTTTTTTTTAGTTATTTAAATCATTTTAATTATTTTAAACCAAGTAGGTAACTAATGTTTATTTTTTTTTTAATGTTTTTGATTAAAATAGTACATTTGAATAAATTAATTAACAGAACAGTGAGTATTAAAACACAGTAATGTAATACAAACGAAACATTTTGCAAAAAGTTTTTATAGATGATAAAATGCATTTTTCACTGTATTATTTGATACTGTATTATTTTTCACTGTATTATTATTTAATACATGAAAATATATAGCTGCATTTTAAATTTTAGTCTGGGGTCTGCGGCAGACTAAAAGAGTACAGTGTTAAGAGTGCAGTATTTTCTGTGCGTGTGTGTAATATTGTGTGTGTTGTGTTTGAGGTGATTGTGTGTGAGAATGGCCCGTACTAAGCAGACCGCCCGTAAATCCACCGGAGGAAAAGCTCCTCGTAAGCAGCTGGCGACTAAAGCGGCTCGTAAGAGTGCGCCCTCTACTGGAGGAGTGAAGAAGCCCCATCGCTACAGGTACGAGAGCGCGAGTCGTGTTTGTTCTGGAGCCGCGGGACGAGCGCTGACGCTCTGTGTGTGTCTGTAGGCCCGGGACCGTGGCTCTGCGTGAGATCCGCCGCTACCAGAAATCCACCGAGCTGCTGATCCGGAAGCTTCCCTTCCAGCGTCTGGTGCGCGAGATCGCTCAGGACTTCAAGACCGACCTGCGCTTCCAGAGCGCCGCCATCGGAGCCCTGCAGGTCAGTCCTAATCAGGGTCATTATAGTGGATTAAAACCAATCAAAATACAGTAAAAACAGTGAAATATTATTCCAATTTAAAACAGTTGTTTTCTATGTGAATATCTGTTAAACTGTAATTTATTTCTGTGATGCGCAGCTGAATTTTCAGCATCATTACTCCAGTCTTCAGTGTCACATGATCCTTCAGAAATCATTCTAATATGCTGATTTGCTGCTCAAGAAACATTTCTGATTATTATCAATGTTGAAAACAGTTGTGCTGCACAATATTTTTGTGGAAATTGATACATTTTATTTTTCAGGATTCACAGATGAATAGAAAGTTCAAAAGAACAGCATTTATTTGAAATAGAAATCTACTGTAACATTATAAATGTCTTTACTGACACTTTTTGATCAATTTAATGCGTCCTTCATGAATAAAATCATTAATTTCTGAACTACTGAATAATAGTAGATCACGGTTTCCACAAATATTGTGCAGCACAACTGTTTTCAACATTGCTAATAATCAGAAATGTTTCTTGAGCAGCAAATCAGCATATTAGAATGATTTCTGAAGGATCATGTGACACTGAAGACTGGAGTAATGATGCTGAAAATTCAGCTGCGCATCACAGAAATAAATTACAGTTTAACAGATATTCACATAGAAAACAACTGTTTTACATTATAATATTATACTATTATTATTACTTATTTATATTTTTTTTCTACTGTATTTCTGATTAATTAAATGCAGCCTTGGTGAGCAGAAGATACTTTTTTTTTTTTTTTTTTTTTTTTTTTTTTTTTTTTTTTACTTTTTTTTTTATATATATATAAAAAATGTGAAACAGAAACTAATAAAAATGACAAACGCACAACTAAATTACTAAGACTGTAACTAAAACTGACATAAAATCAAAATATGAACAAAAACTATAATAGTATCTAGTGGTTGAATGGATCATAGCTGATCCGTGATCCATACGGACCAAGCCCCACGGTTCGGCACGCATGTGATCCACGGACACACGCAAACGATTTTAAACCATTCCAGCGAAAGGGAACTGGACTCATTAGTCATGTGTTGTGTTGTTTTCCGTGTTCACAGCCGCACACACAGAGAAGTGCGTAACACCGAACTGAACCCTCTTTCGTAATTCATTCACTCCATGCCTTTGAACAGATGCATATACACCTGAAATTGACAAAATACCGATCTCGACAATCATTCTGGTACAAGCAGTCAGTTATATCTTAAGTGAATGAGAACAGCTGAGAAAGAAATCGTATGTGTATCATTATATTGGATCTGTGCATCAGCTCTTAAAGTGACAGCAGCATAATAATACCTGCTGCTGTTGTTATCCTCATCAACAACAAAACACAGCTAGTTTATACAGTGAACACTATGCAGTGTTATTTTAAACTGAATTACTACCGACTTTATTTTATTTGTGACATTGTTCTGTTGTATTTATCAATGCTTGTAATTTGTGTATTTGTTCTTATTTTTACTGGATGTTCACTTGTGTCTTTAATAATGTTTAGGCTAAGAGTTTTTGCTGTGGTGTTGAAGTACTTATGGAAAGCAAAGTTACATTGAAATATATGAAGAGTTCAGATGCAGAAGCCTCTAAGTGCCATCTGAAATTTTCTTCAAAAATTAGCATTTTTCTCAGGCTCCTATATTAATGTTCAGTTATTTCACTTTAATGACAATGAACAGAACCTATTAATTGCCATTAAAGTTCAATAACTGAACCCACACATAGGAGCCTGAGAAAAATGCTTATTTTTGAAGAAAATTTCAGATGGCACTTAGAGGCTTCTGCATCTGAACTCTTCATTTATATATTTTTCTTGCTGATCCAAAAAATATTCCAATCAGTGGCTCAAAAACCGTAATATGATCCGAACCGTGAAATTTGTGATCCATTGAACCACTAATAGTATCTCAGTGCTACTAGACTCTTCTCAGGTCATGAGATGTGTGTGTGTGTGTGTGTGTGTGTGTGTGTGTGTGTGTGTGTGTGTGTGCGCGCGCATTCTCTCTCTCTCTCTCTCTCTCTCTCTCTCTCTCTCTCTCTCTCTCTCTCTCTCTCTCTCTCTCTCTCTCTCTCTCTCTCTCTCTCTCTCTCTCTCTCTGTGTGTTGCAGGAGGCCAGCGAGGCGTATCTGGTGGGTCTGTTTGAGGACACTAACCTGTGTGCCATCCACGCCAAGCGTGTCACCATCATGCCCAAAGACATCCAGCTGGCGCGCCGCATCCGCGGAGAACGAGCCTGAGCTCCTCTCTCTGTCTCTCTCTCTCGCTGTTTGTTGGTAGCATTAGAGTTCAGTTCTGGTGGGGTGGGTGGTGTCTTTGTTTTTTGGCTACAGACTTTTAGAGTACTTCCTGTTTGCATGTACCAGCCTGTGACCGATCAGCCTCACACAGACACACACACACACACAAACACACACACACACACAAACACACACACACACACACACAGAGACACACACAGTCTGTCCATCGATCATGAGTGAAGGTTGAATGAGGCAGTCAGGGCTGATGTCTGCATTCAGGGCTTTACATCTCTCATGCAGGGTGCTAAAACAGCTCTGACCCGTCCCAGAATTCCCTGCACCGTCCATCACGAGCGCATGTGTGTGTGTGTGTGTGTGTGTGTGTGTGTGAGGCTGTCGATCAGCACAGGGTTTGTATACGAGCATCTCTCCAACAAATGTTTATTGCAATATTCAGAATTACTTTTAATAATTATTGATGTCCATTTCTTTTTTTATGCATTCATATAAGCTTGTTTCATAGATCTAGAGCATATTTTTGAAGGTGCAGATTCTTATAAAGACATTTTTACATCACAAATCGTGTTTATTTTGTAAAGGATGAGTTTGGGTTCAGTCTCGGGCAAGTGAAGGGATGTTCAGCATTACTCTAACTGGCTTCAGTGCTGAGAATAATGTTTATCTGCATAAACGACCTGTTCATTTTGGGTCTTTTGATGGGAGAATCTGGACGGACTGATTTATTAATTTGAACAGAATAAATGTATATTGGCTTGATACTGTTTTTGAGTTTGGCCACGTGATTTTCCTTCATTAAAGAGCGGTTTTCTACTCTCCTCTCTTCAGCGTCTCACGAATCCTCAGGCAGACATGGAAACATTAATATTTAATTCTGCTTGATTTGTGAGTGTTTTTGTTTCTCCTTTATTCAGAGTTTGACTACAGAACATTCAGGTGTTTAAATAAACTGATCTTTGTAATTTGAAATTTCTCTTAATTGCGTAATAAATGGATCTCACACTTTTGTGGGTTGTCTTTTATTGTGATGTTAAAATAAACTGCATTCAACTCTTGTTATAGAACTTACGTTTTATTTATTGACTTTTTTAAAATTGTAAAGCACTTCATTTCTTGTATGAAAGATGCTATACAAATAAAGTATTATTTAGGTTACATATATTAGTTAGATATAATTGCACATTAAATTATATTATTAGACTAGTGCACATATGGAATGGTCCCAACTAACCAAATTTCAACAAAAATCCAAACGTAGATGCAAAAAAAAAAAAAAAAAAAAAACTACAATACTGAGGTGCAGATATTTGCAATAAGAAGTATAAATAGCAGAAAATACTGCTGTTTTTAAATCGTGTCTATCCTTATTTGTCCTGAGTGTAAAGCTGCCAATTATTTAACTAAATGGAAGCATCTATTATAATAATTATGCAATGAAATATGACCATAGTGAATTTATAAATGATTTGCACGGTGTTTGTATAATGAATAGGGTTTAATGTGTTCCAGACAACAACAAAAAGAAAATGTTTTAAGAACGTTTTACTAACGTTCCCATTAAGTCATAAAAACGTTATTTCTTAATGTTCTCCAAAGGTCCAGGTTTTTAAATGATTAATTTAAATGATTTCAAATTTTTCCTGGTTATGCGAGTGTTAAGTGTACATTCGGTTTTATAATTTTGCAAACATTATTCGAACATTACCTTTAAATAGCTCGCGTGTGATGTAATGACTCCGCCCACACGTTCGGCGGCGCTCCAGAGGTACGTCACCGATGACGTCACGTCCTCTGCCGCTTCCACGCGCCGCGGTTCCGCACGCGAGGGTCCGAGTGTCTGGAGAATAAACACAAATATAAACACTTACCATTAAAATAATAATTAACAAACACCCGGAATCATGGCGACGACATTCGAGCAGATGAGAGCGAACGTCGGCAAACTTCTGCGGGGCATCGACAGGTGAAGATTATTATTAATAACTCATAAAGATCATAATCAAGCCCGTCCACATTAATTATCTTCATAAAATCAATTCATGTATTCAAAGTAGATGCTTGTGTGTCATATCGTTTCATCTGCGTCTAATAATTCAAGGCACATGTATTTCTATAGCGCTTTACATAGGATTGATTCAAAGCAGTTCACTGAAAAAAACGGAAATAATTCTGTTAAAATTATGAAATGACTAGAATTTCAGCTCTACAGAGGACAACAGACAATTCTGACCTTTTTTCCCCGGAATTGTATGTTTTTCCTCGTAATTCTGACTTTTTTTTTTAATCAAAATTGCGTTTTTCTCGTAATTCTGACTTTTTTTTTTTTATCAAAATTGTGTTTTTCTTGTAATTCTGACTTTTTTTTAATCAAAATTGTTTTTCTCGTAATTCTGACTTTTTTTTTATCAAAATTGTTTTTCTTATAATTCTGACTTTTTTTTCATCAAAATAGTTTTTCTTGTAATTCTGACTTTTTTTAATCAAAATTGTTTTTCTCGTAATTCTGACTTTTTTTTATCAAAATTGTTTTTCTTATAATTCTGACTTTTTTTTAATCAAAATAGTTTTTCTTGTAATTCTGACTTTTTTTATCAAAATTGTGTTTTTCTCGTAATTCTGACTTTTTTTATCAAAATTGTGTTTTTCTCGTAATTCTGACTTTTTTTTTAATCAAAATTGTTTTTCTTGTAATTCTGACTTTTTTTCTCAGAATTGTGTGTTTTTCTCATAATTCTGACTTTTCTTTATCAGAATTGTGCGTTTTTTTTCCCTCACAATTCTGACTTTTTTCTCTACAGAAGCCGATAGTGTCATTATCCAGATGACTTTAGTGTCGATGTTGCAGAGTTGAGTTATAAAGGAGTTTAGTTGATGTATAGCAGCTGATAATGGATCATTGATGATTGCAGGTATAACCCGGAGAATCTGTCCACGCTGGAGCGATATGTGGACACTCAGGCCAGAGAGAACGCCTATGACCTGGAGGCCAACCTCGCCGTGCTCAAACTGTGAGTGTGCACACTATCTAGGGCTCGGCGTCAGAGCCGCTCGGTCCCTCAGCAGTGTGTTTGTGTCCTCAGCTGCTGGGCATGGAACGATATCAAAACCTCACCATACCATAATATCGCGATATGAAGTCCACAATACAGTATTTATTGCGATATTTAAGAAAAAAAGACAAATGAAGAATTGGAAAAAATGAAAATTTTGTACATTTTAAAGTTAAATTATTCTATCTAGTGCACTTTGAGAGTCAAAATGAAGAGCTCCAAACCATGTTTCTTAACTAAGAACACTTCAGTCAGAAAAAAGTCAGTAAATTGACTTGTAGCTGAACTTTAAAGAGGACTCAACCCTCTTTTTATTTGTGATATACTGTCTCAGTCTAACTTACATTCACACTGGTGTTTTAGGAAGCCAAACAAATTACAACATAATAACAACAATGGCAGTAATATCCATCTATTGTAAAAGAATTGCACTGTAAAATAAATGAAAATAAATTCACCAGCTGATCGTCTGAACGAAGTGTGTGCTTTGCTTTAAACCAGACTTGATGAAGAGATGAAGCATATTGTGCTTTCGGTTTGAGTTCGTTTGACAGATACTGTGCCAAAGCATAACGACCCAAGACACAACTTTACAGACCTTTCATGTTAGAATAAGAAGTTTAAAACTACACTTTTTGCCCAGAAGACCTATCGTTTCATATCATCATGTGACCACGATAACATCCAGACAGTTTTGCTATCGCGATATCATATTGAAAATATTGTTACATTCCTATCAGCTACCAGTTCAACCCTGCGTACTTCCAGACCACCGTCACGGCTCAGATCCTGCTCAAAGCGCTCACCAACCTGCCGCACACAGACTTCACGCTCTGCAAGTGCATGATCGACCAGACCCACGTATCCTTCACTGTGCGCTGCTGGAGTCTGTGAGATCTTCAGCATCATTACTCCACGTGATCTTCAGAAATCATTCTAATATGCTGATTTGCTGCTCAAGAAGCATTTCTGATTATCATCAGTGTTGGACACAGTTGTGCCGCTCAGTGTTTTAGTGGAGTTTCCAGATGTTTCTTTGACTGCAGTGTCGCAGCAGGAGGAGCGTCCGATAAGACAGATCCTGTATCTGGGAAACCTGCTGGAGACGTGCCACTTCCAGAGCTTCTGGGTACAAACACACACACACACACACACACGTCGTGTTTCCATGTTTTATGGGTTCATTCCATAGTTGTAATAGTTTTTATACTGTATTTTCTTTCCCCTAACCCTAAACCTACTCCTCACACAAAACTACAGGCATTTTAGATTCTCAAAAAACTTCATTCTGTGTGATTTAGAAGCATGGGGACCAAAAAAATGTCCCCACAAGGTCAAAATTTACTGCTATTACTGTCCTTTTGGGGACATTTGGACCTCATAATGTAGGGAGTATCACACTGGTATATATGGTTTATGGGGACACAAATGTGTATAATGACAAACAGTCAAAGCTAAATTTATTCAGACACCTTTCTCACATTATATCACAGTTTATTCGCTATAGTTTAGAAAATGGTACTAAAATATGAGAAGAACTCAGAGTTAAAGTGTGTCAGAACAAATTCATCTTGATAATGTCAGATAACTTTGATAGAAAGGTATGTAATGAATTCGGTTGAATAGCTGTCAGCTGTTAAATTTAAGAACACAATTAGATAATACCAATTTAGCTCAACCAATCACCAAGCAATGCTTCATTTTGTTCAGTCTGTGTGTAAAAAGATCACATTAGCAATTAAAGAAAAACACTGAAGCAAAACATGCTCAGGTCAAAGTGATTGAATATTTTTAAATCCCAAATGTTACTGGTAGTCCACTGTATGAAGAATTTTTGGGTGTAATATGTCACAGTTTACTTTATTTTACTATCCTCAGTTACATAAATGATCTATAGTGTCCTGCACCCACTAGTAAAAAAATATCAAAAATTATATCTGCTGTCTGAGTAATTTTTGGTTTGGCTGTAGGTACTACAACATAAACATGAGGTTTACGTGTTTTTCCTGCGTCCCTGTAAACCAAAAGGCTTAAAAAAACAAACTAAATGGTGTTTTTTGAAATTCTGAATATGCCTGTAGTTTTGTGTGAGGGGTAGGTTTAGAGTAAGCGGACAGAAAGTAGAGTTTGGACAGTGTAAAACCACTCCGCCGGTGGAGAGTCTCTGTAAACACATGAGCCTAATGTGTGTTCAGTAGTGCGGTCTGTAGTTTGTTGATGTTGTGTGTTTCTCAGGCCAGTCTGGAGGAGAATCGAGATCTCATTGATGGAATCACAGGATTTGAGGAATCAGTGCGGAAATGTAAGTGATTGTTGTGTAACTGATATTATGTAGATTATTATGTTTCATCATCTGCTGCTCACTGAAACCTATGGAAGCCCATTTCCACTATGGAATAAAAAAAAAAAAAAAAAAAAAGGTAATTGTGACTTTTTTTGAAAGCATGAGTTCCAGCTTTCAGTGTGTTCTGGTGTGAATGTGGTGTGTTTGTTCTCTGTGTCTCCAGTCATCTGTCACGTTGTGGGAATCACGTATCAGAACATCGAGTACAGACTACTGGCTGAGATGCTCGGAGATCCTCTGGGTGAGACACCATCCTACACACACACACACACACACACACACTCACACACACACACACACTCACACTCACTCACTCACACTCACACTCACTCACTCACACACACACACACACACACACTCACTCACTCACACACACACACACACACACACTCACACACACACACTCACACACACACACACACACACACTCACACACACACACTCACTCACTCACACACACACACTCACACACACACACTCACTCACTCACACACACACACTCACACACACACACTCACTCACTCACACACACACACACACACACACACACACTCACTCACTCACACACACACACTCACACACACACTCACACTCACTCACTCACACTCACTCACTCACACACACACTCACTCACTCACACACACACACACACTCACACACACACACACACACACACACACACTCACACACACACACTCACTCACTCACACACTCACTCACTCACACACACACACTCACACACACACACTCACTCACTCACACACACACACTCACACACACACACTCACTCACTCACACACACACACACACACACACACACACTCACTCACTCACACACACACACTCACACACACACACACACACACACTCACTCACTCACACACACACACACACACACACACACTCACTCACTCACACACACACACACACACGCACACACTCACACGCATGCACACACTCGCGCGCACACACACACGCACACACTCACACACACACACACTCACACGCACGCACACACTCACATGTGTGCACAGACGCGCGCGCGCACACACTCACACGCGCACACACTCACACACTTGCACACACACACACACATTCATACGCACACATACACAGATGCACACACACTCACACGCACACTCACATGCGCACACACACTCACAAACGCTCACACGCACACACACACGCACGCGCTCACACGCACACACACACGCACGCACTCACACACACACGCACGCACACACTCACACACACACACACTCACACGCACGCACACACACTCACATGTGTGCACAGACGCGCGCGCGCACACACTCACACGCGCACACACTCACACACTTGCACACACACACACACACATTCATACGCACACATACACAGATGCACACACACTCACACGCACACTCACATGCGCACACACACTCACAAACGCTCACACGCACACACACACGCACGCACTCACACACACTCGCACGCACACACTCGCGCACACACACACACACACGCACACACTCACGCACGCACACACTCACACACGTGTGTAACTCTCACCTGATCATGTTAATCTCACCGCAGACACACAGGTGAAGGTCTGGATGAATAAATACGGCTGGACGGAGAATGAAGATGGACAGATATTCATTCATAGCCAGGAGGAGAGCGTCAAGCCCAAGAACATCGTAGAGAAAATCGACTTTGAGAGTGAGTTTGTCTGATTGACATCAACTTCTCGCTTTCATTCAGAGTTCAGTGTTTGAAGTGTTTCTCATGATGACTCATGTTCTCTGGTGTCCACAGGTGTGTCCAGCATCATGGCGACGTCACAGTGAACACACACACATACACACACACACACACACACACACATCTCATGCCTGTGTTTCCCCTTGATTGAATTTTACAATAAACTCATTTCAGATAAGAAATTTGGAGTCTTAATTTCATTAAAATCACACATAGTTATGCAGCTTGATGTCAAATTTGTTTTAATTTTTCATTTGTTTTCATTGTTTTTTCTTATAAATTTAGCAGTTTATACATTGATAAGTTGTCTTGTATATCAGTGTGACTTTCTAATTTTTTCCCTTTTGTGTTGCTCTTCAGATATTACAAAAATATGACAATTTTGGATTTTTTATTCTTTAGGAAAGAGATCAAAAATGTATGGAAGCTTGTTTTTTTTTTTTGTTTTTTTTTGCAACTTGCAATTTGCAACTTTTTATCCCACAATTTGGCTGTTTTTCCCCTCAGAATTGCACGATATAAACTCAGAACTGTGAGATATAGGAATTCTGAATTTTTCCCGCACAATTCTGAGTTTACATCTTGTAATTTCTTTTTCTGCCACGAAATAAAAACATAATTGCAACTTATTAGCTCACAGTTATGACTTTTGCAAGTTTATATCTCACCATTCCAAATTTTTTCCTCAGAATTCAAAATTTGTATCTTGCAATTCTGACTTATTTATCCAAATTATGCAATTAAAAAGCAAGTTAGTTTTTAATTTTTTTTTTTTTTTTATCCTGTGGCAGAAACAAGCCTCCATACAAACATGAGTCTATTTTTTAATTATATGTTTAAAATATGCATTTATAAATTATAATATGTGACCCTGGAGCACAAAAGCAGTCATAAGTAGCACAGGTATATTTGTATCAATAGCCAAAAATACATTGTATGGGTCAAAATTATCAATTTTTCTTTTATGCCAAAAATCATTAGGATATTAAGTAAAGATCATGTTCCATGAAGATATTTTGTAAATTTTCTACTGTAAATATATCAAAACTTAATTTTTGATTAGTAATATGCATTGCTAAGAACTTCATTTGGACAACTTTAAAGGAGATTTTCTCAATATTTAGATTTTTTTGCCCCCTCAGATTCCAGATTTTCAAATAGTTGTATCTCAGCCAAATATTGTCCTATCCTAACAAACCATACATCAATGGAAATCTTATTTATTCAGATGATGTATATACATCTCAATTTCACAAAGTTGACCCTTATGACTGGTTTTGTGCTCCAGGGTCACAGTAACCCGAGATTGACAGATCTCCTCTGTGTGACAACTAGCCCCAGTCTGATCTCTAAAGAAAACTGATCGAAGACAAAACTTCAAGGAAAATCAGTGGATGTGCAAAATATTGCCTTAGTTTTGACAAATTTTCAGTGTACAATCACTATCACAATAATCACTAATTTGAAGACATTAAGTCCAACTCTGAATTTCTACTGGTAATGAATGACGCAAACACTAATAAAAATAAAGTAAAGTAATAAATAAAAACGAGAACTGCACTGATTGAATTTCTGTGCAATAATATGTTGATTGTAGCAAAGTTTTATATACACAACTGTAGATTTGTTAAAGTTTCTCCTTGTTTTACAGCATTTAAAAATGATTTTGAAATTTTATTTCAATCCATGAAACCATTAAAAACGAAGAGTGCCTTAAAACTCTCTAAACTTCTGTCAACATACTTGGTTTGACCCCCTCCCCCCGAAATAATCTGCTTTTAGTAGGTTATTATTGTAACGTTTATTTTATTTTTTAGTATTATTTTGGTAATTATGTGCTGCTTGGATTTATTGTGTTTAACAATGGAAAGATGGCAATGGCTGTTTGTTATTTGAAGGTTTAATACACTGATAAAACAATCCTGCAGTGCGTCTCCTGTGCACGTCATCGCGCTGGCGCATGCGCAGTGGAGCCAGAGCGCTGTCCAGGGTGCTGAAGCGTGAGTGTCAATCATCTCCAGCTGAACGCCTTCGTCTCCTGGAGACTTTGAAGCTGTTATATGTATAAAGCCATATGCACACGGAGCAGAAGAACACGCTCTTTTGTGTCTGGTGATGTTTTAGGTGTGATCGAGGGATTGGACTGATCAGCTGAGGTACTTTAGCGCTGTTTACATTCATTCACTGCATACAGTCACAGTCATAACGGCGATACTCATCATGAATATTACTGTAAAGGGTTCTGCTGTGTGTCTGAAATATGAAGGCAGGCTCGACTGATCGAGATTTTTTAATTACACTGAATACCGAATCATCTTTTTTGTTGAATTCATATCAAACAATAATTTCGCTTTGATTTTAGGACTAGTTAATGGTTGGGGTTTGTGTGTTAGCACAATATCTCACTGGAATAGTTGTTCCTCTCAAGGTTTATTGGTGAAAACCTGCTGAAAATGTGCTCACTCTCAGTTCATCTGAGATTAGGATGAGTGTGTTTGTTCATCAGATTTGTAGAAATGTGTCACTGCATCAGTGTCTCAGCAATGGATGCTCTGCAGTGAATGGGTGCCGAAGAACACGCTTTCACTGGAGGAAGAGTTATTCTGGATTATGGGCTCAGATCTTAGTTAAAAAAGATGGATTTGTTTCAGCTTTTGTCTTCTGAAGATGTTAACTGATGGACTGGAGTGGTGTGGATTATTGTGATGTTTTTATCAGCTGTTTGGACTCTCATTCTGACGGCACCCATTCACTGCAGAGCATCCATTGCTGAGACAGTGCTGCTTTGAATGAGTGTGCACTGTGAAATGAAGCTGTGTGTTCTCCAGCTGATGGACGTGTCCGGCGGGTCTCTGTGTAACGGCGTGTCGGAGCAGCGGTCAGTGTTCCTGGTGTCCGAGTCTCACGGTCAGCAGGTGCTCAGTGTTCTTCAGGGCTTCAGAGAGAGAGGAGTTCTGTT
The DNA here is from genome assembly GCA_039654775.1 of Spinibarbus caldwelli. NCBI lineage: Eukaryota > Metazoa > Chordata > Actinopteri > Cypriniformes > Cyprinidae > Spinibarbus > Spinibarbus caldwelli. Next base: position 949,318 of record CM077252.1, read on the forward strand.
CGACTTCAGTGTCCGTGTGCAGGAGGAGACGCTGCCGTGTCACCGCTGTGTTCTCACCGCATGCAGCGACTTCTTCAGGTGAATACAGCACATATTTCACATAACAACCTGGAAGCCACCCAGCAACAAACACTGCTTGCATTGCCTTCATAAAATTCTTGCTGCACTTTAATAATATTTAATAACTTCAATAAATAACATACATTATTGTTCAAGGTTTGGGGCCTCTTCTGCTCACCAAGGTTGTGTTTATTTGATCAGAAATACTTTAAAAATAGTGAAATATTATTAATTTACAATTTTTTTTTTCAACTGCTTACATGCAAAATCTTCACTTGTCACACAGTTTCTGAAAGCTGTCACTCAAACAGCAGAAGCACACACCAAATCTGCAAAACCATACACTGATTCTCAGCCTTTGACTCAGTTTTCAATTTCATAAAACACTTTTTGCAAAACACAACACACAGTTCTCTATTTAACACACACAAATCTAACAGGAATTAATATTATGGCAAAGGTGTTTTTTGTTTGCAAATGTTTTTTTTTTATGTGTTTGTGATATTTTGAATGCAGTGCTTCATTTTGCAAGAGATGTGAGGCATTTTGCATTTTGTGTGTGCAGTTCTTGGATTTGTGTGTAAAGTTTTGAAAAAAAGAGGCAAAGTGTGTGTAAGCAGTTGAAAAAAACTCTAGAATAACTTGTCTGTGTGAATATCTGTTAAACTGTAATTTATTTCTGTGATCAAAGCTGTATTTTCAGCATCATTACTCCAGTCTTCAGTGTCACATGATTCTTCAGAAATCATTCTAATATGCTGATTTACTGCTCAAGAAACATTTCTGATTATTATCAATGTTGAAAACAGGTGTGCTGCACAATATTTTTGTGGAAACTGTCATACGTTTTATTTTTCAGGATTCACAGATGAATAGAAAGTTCAAAAGAACAGCATTTATTTGAAATAGGAATATTTTGGAACATTATAAATGTCTTTACTGACAATTCTGATCAATTTAATGCTTCCTTGTTGAATAAAAGTATTAATTTAAAAAACAGGGCGATGTTTGAGCTGGACATGCGGGAGCGTGATGACGGCACCGTGACGCTCAGTAACCTCTCGCCGCAGGCTGTCCACACCTTCCTGGATTTTGCGTATTCTGGTGAAATAGAAATCAGAGAAGACAATGTGGACATGCTGTTTCAACTGGCCTCTTTCCTGCAGGTGAGACAGAATTATCATTGTTATTATTAGAGGAAGGTTTTGTTGTTTTTATTGCACTTAACAAAGTAAAAGGGGCATTTGACATCAGATGTGTTTAGTGATGTGAAAACAGTTTGCAACTAAATAAAATAATGATAAAATTGATGTTTTTGTGTTGTTTTACTATCACTGAGATTCTATTGTAGTTTTTTATATATACATTGAATGAATTCTGTTTTTGTTTTTCCATTTTCATTTAAATTTTAGTTTTTATTTTTATTTCATTTTATTAGTGTTAATTTTTAGTTGTTTTTTGTCATTTTTATTAGATATTGTTTTTTTATGTAGTATTGTTTCTTTTTTTAGTTCTACTTTTAGTTATTTTAGTACATGAACTAAAATTAAATTAAATGAGAAATATTGCATTGGCAGCTAGCTGAAATAAAATAAGATTACATTTTATTTCAGTTAATGCTTATTGTATTTTTATTATATATCTACCAGATAGCAGATTATATATTATTATTATATATGTTTATTAAATAGTTATATGTCATTTAGTTATTTTAGTTTTAGTTAACTATAATAGCACTGGTGTCAGGTGAATTTATAAATCTAGTCTACTTTTTATATATGCTCTTTTCCCTGTGTTTTGACCATAATTTTAATAATTTTGTAATTTAGACATTTTTGTATTTGTTTTCACTGTGTTTTTGTAACTTTCTGTCCAGGGATTAAAGATGAAAAATAGCCTTTATGCGACATCTGCTGTATTTATATAATGTTTATTAATGTGCACTGTTCCTTTTAAATAAATTTAATTAATACAATAAAAGAAGAGGAATGATCTAATGGACCCTTTTCACAAGACTGTGATGACGCGTTTCAATGGTCATCAGCATCGTAAATTCTCGAATTTTTTTTATATTTTGATTTTTTTTTTAAATGTATGCACATTTATTTCACTATATTTTGTATTATATCACATTTGTATCAAATTACAAAAGACTAGTTAACGCTAATGCGAGGGTGTTTCTAATGCAGCGTCTATAGGAGGGATGGTAAATTTGACATCTTTCTCTCTTCTGACTGCCATTATCAGTCTCTCTCAATTTTTTTCCTTTCATTCAAAGTTGTGAGTTTTTCTTTTCCTACTTGAGCAAATGGGAATGCAAAATATATATTTGTGGTCTCGGAAGTTTACCCAACTATGATGACTTCCGCTGCTGAGAATCCCGGAAATGTGAAAAAGGTCATTAGCTGTTTCCATCCACCTATTTTTATGCGCATTTTGGAATATCGCATTAAAAAAATGCTGAATGGAAACGCCAAGATGTGCATAAATTCTAAAAATGCACATAAAAAACTTATGCACACATTTGAGTAGGAATGAATGCGCATAAACTACGATGGAAACACATTTACCAAATAAATTCTTCCATGCGCATCAAAGAAATCATGTGACTTTGTTCTATGAGACGGGATAACTTGACTAGCAGCGGACTGATCTCTTTCACAGCATCCATATGTTAGGGACATCCCAAATCGCGTACTTATGCACTATTCTATGATGTTTTATAGTATGAATAGTGCGAGTAGTGCGTTCACACTGAAAATTACAAAAAGAAAAAGTGCAGTTTAAATACCTGGATGATCCACTTAAATAAACGAAAAAATGAAGTGTGGAATGTTGGGCACATCATGGACTCAACTATCGCAGCTTTGATTACGTCATGAAGGGGGAGGGGCTATCAGACTCGATTATTAATAACAAAATAACCTTATAAAATTCATACACTACATGGTTGAGTACATAGTGCATAAGTACATAGTGTATAGTGCATCATTTGGGACACAGTTCTTGTTTTGGTCATTCTGAAAAGCCTGAGCAAAGTCTGTCGTCAAAGTATTTCTGTATAATTGTCTTACACGACTGCGTTCCCAAACAGCAGCATTCACCTCCAAAAGCAATGACTGCATCTACTGTGTTTCGTCTACTCGTTCTGAGGCGCACGTAATTTATCATATATAAAAATTATTATATTTAGTGGCTTCTCCTAGTTCTCTTAGTGATATTTAGTGCCAGTTTACCAGGACGTGATGATTTTGTCCTCTTTGACTCGTTGGATGGAAACGGTGCTAATGACGTATATGTTAACAGCTTTATTGTGTCTTCTGTCTTTCCTTCGCTCAGGTGGGCTTCCTCTCTCGCGCTTGCAGTGACTTCCTCGTCCAAACGCTGGATCTCTCCAACTGCCTGCCGCTGTTAGCGCTCGCCGAGGGTTATGGCTCCTCGCGTCTCCTGCGTCGCGCAACCGACTTCGTCACGCAGAACTTCCACGCACTTTCCTCCACTCCGGAATTCCTGGAGATGCCAGCGTGCATCTTGGAACGCTGCCTGTCCTCGGACGCACTCAACGTCCCGGACGAAGAAAGCGTCCTGGATGCGCTGCTCTGCTGGACACGACACGATCCACAGTCGCGTAAAATCCTTCTACCGAAGCTTCTTCCGCGGGTCCGTCTGCACCATCTGCGTCCGTCTGCGCTGGAGAAGGCCAAGCGGCTGCTGAGCGCAGACGGATGCTGCATTAGCGTGATTAAACAAGCTCTCGCAGACATTCATCTCTTCAGCGGCTTGTTTTGCAATGCTCGGCCTTCTACGACATCCAGCTATATTTTCGTGCACAAAACAGAGGATAACGGAGAGATTCGGTATGCGTTCTGCTACAACATTGGTATGGATCTCTGGATGGAGCTTCCAAACGACGCCGCGCAGATTTTAGACCGGCCTGGATCATCGCTCACCAGTTTCGGAGAAAAACTCTTCATCATTGGTGGATGCCTCGGCGAATGTCGTCGCACTATTCGCCTGCACATCGCCGCGCATCAGCACGACGCGACAGATGAAGTCTGGTGCTACTGTCCCGTCGCACGCAGCTACACACCAGCTCTGCGCATGCGCAACCCACGGACGATGCATGCATCCGTCGCCGCTCTAAATCGCATTTACGCAATCGGCGGGAAAACACACAACGCTTGTAGTGTTCTAGACGTTGAATACTTTGATCCTCTAAGCAGCGTTTGGACATCCGTCAGTCCTCTTCCCAAAGGAATCTACTTTCCGGAAGTGAGCGCATGCGGAAGCATCATTTACACGCTTGGATCCGAGGTGGAGATTACCGAAGCTTTCAATCCTTCGCTCGACTGTTTCCTACGCTACGACGCCGTTGCAGATCAGTGGTGCCAACTAGTGGCAGAGTTCGGCCAGTTCTTCCACGCAACACTCGTTAAATCCGTGTCCATCAACGACACGCTGTATCTGTGCGATCTTTCTACGTATAAAGTCTACAGCTTCTGTCCGGATAGCTGTGTTTGGAAAGGCGAAGGTTCGTTCGAGTGCGCCGGGTTCAACGCAGGCGCCATCGGCGTGAAGGATAAGATCTACATCTTGGGCGGCGATTATTCGCCCGATGAGATCACGGACGAGGTGCAGGTGTACGATAGCGGACGGTCCGAATGGCAGGAGGTTTCACCGATGCCGCGAGCGCTGACGGAGTTTCACTGTCAGGTGCTGAGCTTCAACCGCTACAGAGATCCGTGGAGGAGAGAAACCGCCGAAACCCCCTGAATTAGAGATCTGGGGCCTGAAAACGCATGTACCCATCTCTTTCAGATCTGAAATCTATATCGCAAATGATCTTGAACTTGCGCGCAAATGAATGGTTTCAGCTCTCTGCCTTGTAAACGACTCATAATTAATGCCATTAACATGTAAGAGATCACAGTCATCATCCGAATTCTTTAATTTAGAACAGGAGCTGCAAGAATAGCTTACATTTCCAAAAACCTGCAGTATTCTGACAAGAAAAAGTGTGTAAGTCTGCTCAGACCCTGACGTGATGCTAAGCACTTTTCTACGTCAAAAACAGTTTTTACAAATATGAGCGCTGGCGTGGATTTAAGCGTACACACACTCTAAGATCAAATCTGTGTGTACACACACTTTATAAATGAGGCCCCTGGATTCCAGCGGGAACCGATCAACTCAATCGAGGCCATGATGCACTAATTCGTTCCCTTGTTTTGAAAACGGGGTAATGAAAAATAAATTGGGGCCATGATTTAAAGGAATAGTTCACACAAAAATGAAAATGATCTGAAAATGTGTTCACCCTCAGGCCATCCAAGATTAGGATGAGTTTGTTTCTTCATCAGATTTGTAGAAATGTGTCTCTGCATCAGTGTCTCAGCAATGGATGCTCTGCAGTGAATGGGTGCCGTCAGAATGAGAGTCCAAACAGCTGATAAAAACATCACAATAATCCACAAGTAATCCACAGCACTCCAGTCCATCAGTTAACATCTGGAGAAGACAAAAGCTGAAACAAATCCATCATTAAGACGCTTTTAACTAAAATACCATTGAGTCTATAATCCATAATAATTCTTCCTCCAGTGAAAAAGTGCATCTCCTGTTGTCTCTCGCATCAAAATCCAGCCACATATTTGTTTAAGAGCTGTTTTGGCTTGTAAACCGTGCTTGATCTGTGCAGATTTCTCTCCTGATTCAGACCAGAACACTTTTTCACTGGAGGAAGAGTTATTATGGATTATGGACTCAATGGTATTTTAGTTAAAAGCGTCTTAATGCTGGATTTGTTTCAGCTTTTATCTTCTCCAGATGTTAACTGATGGACTGGAGTGCTGTGGATTACTTGTGGATTATTGTGATGTTTTTATCAGCTGTTTGGACTCTCATTCTGACGGCACCCATTCACTGCAGAGCATCCATTGATGAGACACTGATGCAGTGACACATTTCTAGAAATCTGATGAAGAAACAAACTCATCCTAATCTCAGATGAACTGAGAGTGAGCGCATTTTCAGATCATCTTCATTTTTGGCTGAACTATTCCTTTAACTGTTCCTCATGTCATTCTAAACACATTTGCTGTTAAAAAGAGAAAATTTGACAAACTTTCTTCAGCGCTCTCCATACAACAACAGCTCATAATAATCAAGCCTGTCAAGCTTCAGAAATGTCAAAAAGAGCATCAGAAGTAATTTTCTATGGCTTGTGCACTATATTAAAAAACTTTTGAAGGCTTTATGTGTGAAAAGAGATTTAAAGCAAAATTTGCACACAAATCTATAGTAATCTATAGATGATAGACATATATACTGAAGTGCATCATTAGAGAGCATTTAATGTAATTCAGTTTAGATTAACTTCGGAACATTGTGATCTTGTTGCAAAATTTTTGGTTTGAAGTTAACATTGCAAATTGTGTTTCTGTATCTTAATGTAAACTTGATGGATGAATATAGAGATGCATGCCATAACACACAAACATACAGTTGCATTGCCAAAGAGTTCTTTATTTAAACAAATAAAACAATGTCTTCACTCAACACATTGCTGGTACTCTTTTGGCAGTTAATTTGAGTGTTTTTTCCCAATTTATCACATTAAACATCCAGAGTGTCAAAGCATTTAACATTTAACACATGATAATAATCCATACGGACAAACTGTGCTGCTTTTGAAGGCATCACGAGACGATCCATCCTGACTGACAGATCTTCCATCCGTCTGCAGAAACGTCATCATCTGGTGCTGGAGCTCATCTTCACAGCTGAGGATGATGATGATGAGGATGAGGAGGAATGAGCTCTTGGCTCCTCATGCATCCTGATATTGTTTGACCAGTAACCACATGAGCAGAACTGTGATCAACACAACCATAAAGTTCAGAAACAGCTCCTGTGCGGATCGGTCCATCTGAGCCGTTCAGAGCAGAAACACGACAGCTGGAAGACCGGAGACGACCGGAGCTCTGGATCAGAGACAGAGAGAGAGAGAGAAAGAGAGAGAGAGAGAGAGAGAGAGACAGAGAGAGACAAAGAGAGAGACAGAGAGAGAGAGAGAGAGAGAGAGAGAGAGAGAGAGAGAGAGAGACAGAGAGAGAGAAAGAGAGAGACAGAGAGAGAGAGAGAGACAGAGAGACAGAGAGAGAGAGAGACAGAGAGAGAGAGAGAGATGTGGAAGATAGACAAGTATGCTGGTCATTAAGAAATTAAGCCAGCAGTCTATCCATCTATCTGTCCATCTGTCTGTTCATCCGTCCAAGTTTTACCCCCTGTTTGGCTTTGAATTTCAAACACAAATCTATCATCAGTTTAACTGCTATGATACACACACACACACACACACACACTCACTGACACACACACACACACACACACACTCACACATTTACTGTCCCTATAACATATCATAGACTATTGTTTATACATAAAATCAATTCTAATGATTATAAAAAAGAAAACATAACATTTTTTAGATTTTTAAAGCTTCAGAGGTTTGGGGATGGCACATTTTTTTTTTAAAGTTTTAAATTCTTTTCTGTTCACCAAGGCTGTGTTTATTTGATCAAAAATACTTTAAAAATAGCAAAATATTATTATAATTTAAAACAGTTGTTTTCTATGTGAATATCTGTTAAAATGTAATTTATTTCTGTGATCAAAGCTGAATTTTCAGCATCATTACTCCAGTCTTCAGTGTCACATGATCCTTCAGAAATCATTCTAATATGCTGATTTGCTGCTCAAGAAACATTTCTGATTATTATCAATGTTGAAAACAGTTGTGCTGCACAATATTTTTGTGGAAACCATCATACATTTTATTTTTCAGGATTCATGATGAATAGAAAGTTCAAAAGAACAGCATTTTGTAACATTATAAATGTCTTTACGGCAACTTTTGGTCAATTTAATGTAGTTTCTGTCAAAAAAAAAAGTACCGATCCCAAACTTTTGAACACTAGTTTAACATTTTTCATCCCAAATGTCTCCTAACTAAGATTTTGACATATTTAAGGAGGTTATTTTCCCCTTAAACTAAAACTACAAGCACACAATCATGCAGCAAAACACAAAACGGAAAGAAAACCACAGCACAGCAGAACCTGAGTTTGTATTAACAATGAAATGCATGCTGCAAAACTGCAAAAGCTTGTGCATCCAATCAACACGTTATACATCCAGACCTGTCTGAAACATTGAAATGGCCTTAAATTAGATGAAAGGGCAAAGACAGAAGAACATCGTTCTGCAGATGTGGCTGTTCTGGATGCTTCTTACCTGCACAAGGTTGACGTGGAGTCTGTGTTACTCAGCAGATTTAAAGTCTCTGTGAGTCCAGCTGTCACATCTCTCAGCTCTTAAAGCAGCCACGCTGGACTGGACCGGACCGGATTGGAGCAGCAGTGCTGAGGTCACAGTATTTAAGCGTCTGTGAGACTCAGCTGTGGGTTCTGGATCAGAGTCCAGCTGCTGCAGCTCTCCAGTGGGATGAGGGTGAGCTGTCTCTATTGTTAGTGGTTTACAGACTGACGCCTCTGAGATTCAACACACATGTGACACACATGACTGACAGTGTGCAGAAAGAGCCCGTGTGTGTGTGTGTGAGTGAGTGTGTGCGTATGTATGTGTGTGTGTGTGTGTGTGCACATGAGTGTGAGTGAGTGTGTGCGTGGATGGGTGTGAGTGAGTGCGCGTGCGTGAGTGAGTGTGTGCGTGTGCGTGTGTGTGTGTGGGTGTGAGTGAGTGAATGAGTTAATGTGTGGGTGGGTGTGAGTGAGTGTGTGCGTGTGTGCGTGTGTGTGAGTGAGTGAGTGAGTGAGTGCGTGCGTGAGTGTGTGTGTGTGGGGTGTGGGGTATGGGGTGTGGGGTGTGGGGGGGGTGAATGAGTGCATGTGTGTGTGTGTGAGTGAGTGAGTGCGTGCGTGCGTGAGTGTGTGTGTGTGTGAAAGAGAAATGATCTTCATCAGATATGAGTGTGTTTGAGATATGTGTCTCCTTCTCACTCAAAAAAATGATTCTGCAACACTGTTCAATTTATTTTAAAAAATCATTTTCATTTAACACCATTGTGTTAAGTTTCACATTTCAACAATTGCATTGTGTTAAACTGACTTGAAACAGTTGCGTTTTGGCTCAACTCAATATTTTCATTTTGAAAGAACGTTTTAATTAAGTAGGCCAAAAAGAACATTTGATGCTTGTTTAATTTACTTATGTAAATGAAGTTAATCCAACACAATTCTTTACAATCGGTTAACTTAATTCATTTGAGTTGAGCGTACATAAATGATTTTACTTGTGTAAGTGGATTTCCCCTTCCCAACATGCTTTGCACAGGGCTAGATAAAGAGAGTAAATATTGAAATAAAATATTATTTTATGCATTTTTTTTTTAATTAAGATTATAAAATTGGGAGACTTGTTAATGTTTAATGCTCTTTTATGTTTATATTTAAAAGAGTTTCTGGTATGTTAGTGTTTTTGGGGGTCTTGGGTTGAGGACCTGCTATCATGAGTTAAAGTTGTTTTAATAATAAAATAAACAACTATTTTGACCATGCCATAAATGTAACAAAACCATCTTAAGACTAATGCCTAACAAGTTGGTTAATGCCTAAAGTTAAATAAATCCAATGTATTTTGTGTGTGTGTGTGTGTGTGTGTGTCTGTAGAAGGATTTCTGCCTAAAAATGTATTTTTCAGTTAAATGTTTTAGTTTTCTTATAAATAGAATGTTTTTAAAGGTTTCAAAAATGTTACTAACAGCATTCTGTTAACTTTAATTTCACCCAAAATATGTTATTTAAACATTTATTTTTAATATTCAAGGAACATTAAAATGTTCAGTTTTCTTGTTGTTATTATAACATTTAAAGGTTACAAAAACTTTTCTTACAGCATTTTACTATATTTTAACCCAAAATATAACATTATTTAAAAGTTTATTTAATATTCTAAGAACGTTAAAATGTAAAGTTTTCTTGTTTTGATTAGAGCATTATTTGAAAGTTACAAAAACATTTCTTAATGTTAACATCTTAAGGACATTTTAAGAATGTTGTTCTAAGAATGTTTTCTCTCAACATTATGATAACATATGTCAAATATTAAAAAAGTTATAAGAAGGTTTCATAAACATTACTTTAAGAACCTTTTGTCCTTACATTTATACAACTTTTAAAAACATTAGTGAAGGCTGTGAGAAGGTTCTAGCTGGTTACAGTAGCTTTTTTACTTCTGTGTGACATGAAATAACCCGACATAAATCTTTCCAGAAAGAAGAGCAGATAAAGTTTCATTTGCTGCATTTATTTGAACAAAAATACAGTAAAAACGGTAAAATTGTGAAATATTATTACATTTTAAAATATGTGACCCTGGACCACAAAACCAGTCATGAGGGTAATTTTTTTATTTGAAAGCTGAATAAATAATCTTTCCATTGATGTATGGTTTGTTAGGATCGGACAATATTTGGCTGAGATACAACTATTTGAAAATCTGGAATCTGAGGGTGCAAAAAAATCTAAATATTGAGAAAATCACCTTTAAAGTTGTTCAAATGAAGTTCTTAGCAATGCATATTACTAATCAGAAATTAAGTTTTGATATATTTACGGTAGAAAATTTACAAAATATCTTCATGGAACATGATCTTTTTAAAATGGATTTAAAAATGGATAATTTTGACTCATACAATGTATTTTTGGCTATTGCTACAAATATACCTGTGCTACTTATGACTGCTTTTGTGCTCCAGGCTCACATTTGTGTTTTCTAAGTGAATATACTGTAAAATGTAATTTATTCCTGTGATGCAAAGCTGAAATTTCAGCATCATTACTGCAAAAAAAATCTACATCAGAAATGATGCATCATGAGGAGTGTGTTTGAGGGGTTAGAGTCGTCTCTTCTTCCACTTACAGTAGCTTGCTGACTTGTGTGTGACCTGAAATAACCTCAATATAAATCTTTCCAGAATGCAGAGTAGATGGAGCATCCTCCTCGGATTCAGGACAGGAATTCTGCTGCTCCGTCTCCTCTTTTCCTCGTGAGTCCACCTGATCCAGGAGCACTGTTGCCGTGGCGATCAGGGCAGTGACGTCCCATTGTTGGAATCCAGCAGCTGGTAAAGCAGCTCAAAGTGGAGCGAGTCAAGATCACATTACAATTTAAAACCACCCGAGCTGGAGCTGCTGCTTTAAACCAAACATATCTCAGACATATTCAAATTGGATAATCTTATGAAACATATTCATATGAGACACGTTCATAACATTATCTATACTGCATATGCCTTTATAGACTAAATGAGTAACCAATATTTTGATACAGGAGAGAAATATGTATGTGGTAGAAGTTTATTTTGTGAAATTTGCCATATAAAATAACTCAAGTCGGATCTATTGCTTTAAGCTGATGGATTTTTTGGATGTTAAATATCTCATTTTCCTATTAAATATACTCTTTTTTTCCCCTTCCTTTTCATAGTTCTGTTTAATTTACTTTTTGAAAACATTAATCACCTAAAATGATCATTTTACTCGCTCTCATGATGTTCCTAACCTGACTTTCTTTCTTCTGAGAGACACAACAGAAGATATTTTGAAGAATGGAAGGGAAAAAAGGGAAGTGGTGTGTGGCCAAGTATGGTGACCCATACGGAATCTGTGCTCTGCATTTAACCCATCCCAGTGCACACACACAGTAGTGAACACACACCTTTCATTTACTTTCATTCTGTGGACAAAAAAAAGGAACAGAACAGATAAAGAATTGCTCTTTTTGTCATCAGTTTGAAGAAATAGTTCTCTACTTATTTTAGAACTGTTTAGTGCAAAACTTCTCAGATTGACTTGTCATATTTTTTAAAAAGCAATTTATCCCCAAACATTTTTTAATTTTTTTTTTTTTTTGCATCTAGATGCTTTAAATTAATTTGTTAATTTTTTGCTTCCATTTTTCATAAATTCATAAAATTTTACATTCATAAATGTACATTTTCAAAGAAATAGCCTACCTTATTTTTTTTTTTATTATTTTTCAAGAAAGATGTTGATATATATTCGTATTAAGGAAGACTCTTCTGTGGTGTAATACATATAAGTCAAGTCACATTTATCTCTATACAGCACTCTATACAGCAGCCTACAGATTGTTTCAGAGCAGCTTCACAGTATTAAACAGGAAAATAACAGAATCTATGATCCAAACTTCATTAAAAGTGTAAAGCTCTAACAAGACAAAAGTCTCATTATTCAGCTCAATTAATTTCAGAGTTGATTCAGTTCAGTTCATCATAACCATCTTATGTTTTTGTTTATTTTAATATAACATAAAATCGCTTTCAGAATGTTATTTTGAGCAGCTTCCGACTCGACCAATCATGTGAGTTTGTGGGCGGGACTATCCGTTGAACTGACCAATGACAGACGGGGGGAGTGTTCGTGAAACGGGTTTGAAAACACGTAGCGGTTTGGATGTGTGTGTGTGTGTGTGTGTGTGTGTGTGTGTGTGTGTGTGTGTTACGTGCTGGAATCCTCCAGAAGATCCAGCGACGCCAAGCTTCCTGAAACCGAGCAGATCCACAAATAGATTCTTCTACATTAAAGGTGACAATAATCCAGCTCATAAACGACGATCCTTCTTCATAAGGCAAGCACGCGGTGATTAATGGCGGGAATCGAGAGGATTCTTCAGTTGATATGCAACAACGTTCGCACAACTTACGCCTTTTAAACGTTAAAGGTTATGTAAATATTAAGGACAAATTGATCATAGAATAATGCGTATGAAACGTCTCCGGTTACGTACGTAACCTTGGTTCCCTGAAAAGAGGGAACACTGGTAGCTCACGCTCGGGTTATCCCCCTCCTCCCAAATACTGAAGCCTGATTGCATCGCGCGGTAAATTTTACCGGCCAATGACGCTCAAGCGCTCGAGCTAGGGGCGGAGCCACCCACTATATAGGTCGGCGCTCAGCGTCATTAACTCAGAATCTTTCGACTGTTCGAACGGGTACAAGACTCCGAGGACTACAACACAGCAGCGCGCGCAGTGACTCCTTCCCTTCTTTCAGGAAACCGAGGTTACGTACGTAACCGGAGACGTTCCCTATCAAGTTCGGTCTCTGGACACTGCGTAGCTTACGCAGAGATGGGCACAATTACATCAAAAAGTATTTAGTTACAAATTACAAATATAAGCTCATCAAATGTATTTAATTAAAATACAAGTAATTAGTAATTTGAAAATACAAAAATAGAATCAATATTTACAAGTAATCAAGTGCAAGAGACAGTGCCATTACATTTAGATACACATATAAGAGAAAGCTAAGTGCTTTCCCCTACTTGAACAACTTATAAACAACATAACCCTAACACTACAGAATAAATACAATATGTTGATCCATATTTCTTCTAATTTCTGTTTACTTGAATAATACCATCAAGCATTTCTCCACTTTATTTTTTTCATGTTTCTTTATCGCTCCTTTATCGTTTCTTTATAAGCATGTCAAAAATTAAGCAGTCCTGCGAAACTGTATTGTTATACCACGTAATCCTACTCAAGAGAATGGCTCAAGCTATTTCACTGACAACAGCACAGATTAACTCCTAAAAATGTTGTTAAAGGGCTCTATGTAGATTACAGAAACCCTTGTTATTAGTGACGCCGGTGGCCGTTAAGTGAGCTGTGGTCAGTAACTCATTGCTCATGCTCTTACACACACTCTATAGTAATGCCAGCGAGCAACGGACAGTGAGGTTCACCGACATCATGTCGACAGATGAGGTTCATTAAAATTACACTGTAATGACAGTTTCCCTTGGATTTTACAAGCAAAACCAACCTGAGTCATTCACATAGTAATTAGTCTACAGGCTTTCATTTTTTAATTTTCATTACATGCTGTTCAGACATTAGCAATACTATTTATTTTAATTTAATACTATTTAAATAAAAAATTTTCAGTTTGTCTATAGAAACAAGTAGCGAACTTTTGCCAAGCAAGCTAACGCCACTTGTCAGCCAGCAAGTAAAGTTCTAGAGCAACATTTTCTTCTGTCCTGTAATAACATTCAGCGAGCAGTATCTCATAGTATATATTTTAATGCATATTTAGCCACCAAAACAGCTTCTTTCATTTTATTCCAGTTGGAACCATGGACGAATTAAAGGTTTATTTCACTCAAAAATAGAAATTCTGTCATTAATTACTCATCCTTATGTAATTTCACACCTATAAGACCTTCTTTCATCTTTCTGATGAAATCCGAGAGCTTTCCCTTCATAGGCACCAATGCAACTTACACATTCCAAGCCCAAAATGGTAGGAAAGATATCGTTAAAATATGTGACTTCAGTGGTTTAACCTCAGTTTTATTAAGCAACGTGAGTGCTTTGTTTGCACAATAAAACATAATTTACAACTTTATTTATGAAAATATTGATCTGAACCAACCCGGATCCAAGAGGACATGATTCACTTGCATCTAGCCAAAATCTATGATAGGCTATAGTTGGCAATACTATTAACACGGGTGAAGAAAGAGCCAGGTATGTTTACTCACACAAGGAATTTGTTATGGTGACAGAGGCTTCCACAGCACAAACAGAGTGACAGTGACACAGATAATAAAAATAGAATAAGTAAATAGTAAATAATAATATATAATTTTTTGAAAGACCACAATATACAAAATAAAAATTATATGGTAATTGAGTGTACAGGTGTGTTATGTACAAATGCAAGGAAATGTAAATAAGAAGCTTGGTGTGTTAAATAAATGCATGTATAAATAGTGTTTTTTTGTGTGTTTGAAGAAAGATATTGTATTATCTGAGAAAGAACTAGGCCTACTTGATTATGTATTTTGAGTATTTCAAATATAAAATCCTGTCTCTCAAAGTATTTAATTACACATTACTTTCTTTTTTTTTTGTCCACCAAAATACAAATGACAAAATACGTACTGCCCATCTCTGAGCTTACGCTTGGGGAATGCGTACAATCCCGCTGTGTTGTATTCCCCACATCCGGTGAGAAGAGTCTAATGAGCCAGACTCAATAGAGCCGAGCCTGTTAACTGCTTCATAGAACACTCAGGGAAAAACCAACGCTCTAATCACAGTAATAAAGCACAAGACTACACATGGACTGGCCGCAGCTCTGCTGGAGCCATGTACAAATATAGCATTTATCACTTGATACATAAGAAAAACAGCGCCCCTAATGTGGTCGACGACAGCTCGAACGCATGTAGAGAGCCACTGACTATAATTTACTATTATAGGCATGCCTTGGGTCTACCGGACCTAGTCGAAACCACCCTGATCGTCTAGGGGGCATGGCTAGGTGCAGGCAGCAGCCAACTGCCAAGCTGTAGATATATCACTGCACAGACAGAATGAGCAGTGCGAATGATGGAATCTCCAGGTTGTAAAATCTGGCAAATGTGTCTTGTGAAGACCAACCTGCTTCCTGAACCGACATCCTGAACCGACATAAGGTTTGCCCAAGCCCACGACAAAGCCATTTTTCTTGTGGAGTGGGCGTGTACTCCCCATGGACAGGACTCATTCTTAGAAGCATACGCTAACGCGATCACTTCCACAATCCAATGTGATAGCTGCTGTTTTGATACTGCCAGTCCCTTGGCACGGCCACCGAAACATATAAACAGCTGTTCCGCCTGTCTGAAATGACTAGTCCTCTCCAGATAAACTCACAGAGCACAGACTGGGCATAGCGGGTGCATTGCTGGCTCTGAATCCTGAGGAACAAACGCCTGAAGCGTGACGGCCTGTGCTCTAAACAATGTAGAAAGCACTTTAGGCACATTCCCCCGTCTAGACTGCAGTCTGACCATACAGTCATCCTTACCAAACTCCATAAATGCAGTGTTCGTAGACAGTGCATGTAAATCGCCCACCCTCTTACTACATGCCAAAGCGAGCAAGAGCGCCGTCTTGAACGAGAGCACCTTCAACTCTGCTGAAAGCAGCGGCTCAAAGGGTGGCTCGGAGAGTGCACTAAGCACTAAGGACAGGTCCCAAACTGGTACCAAATTAGGGCGAAAGGGGCTCAACCTCCGCGCTCCTCTTAAAAAGCTCGTCACCAGATGATGCCTACCAACCGAACGATCACCGATAGGCAAATGGAAAGCTGAAATAGCAGCCACATACACTTTTAGAGTAGATGGCGTGCATCCAGTGTCCAAGCAGTTCTGCAGAAATGATAGAATGACAGACACATCACAGCTAGCTGGGTCCTCATCTTTCATCATACACCATGAAGTGAAAACTCCCCATTTCAGACTGTATAGACGTCTGGTAGTTGGAGCTCTGGCTTCCGCAATTGTATCCAAGACTCGCTGATATACGTTTAGCGTCTGTCCTCCACGCTGACCTACCAAACGTGCAGGTTCCATAGCGCCGGCCTGGGGTGCCACACCAAGCCTTTTGTCTGAGATAAGAGATCTCTCCATAATGGAATCGGCCACGGGGGAGCCGTTAGAAGCTCTACCAACTCCGGGAACCACAGATGGTTGGGCCAATTCGGCGTGACCAAAAGCACCATCCCCTTTTCCTCCCTGAATTTCTGCTGCACTTGGTCATGGCAGCACTATGATCTTCACTGGGGGAAAAAGCATATTTGCGCTTCTTGGGCCAGTGACTCAAGAGAGCATCCCCCTCCAGAGGCACGTTCGTCAGTGAGAAGAACAGCTGGCAATGCGCGTTCTCCTCTGAGGCAAACAAGATGATCTCCGCCTCTCTGAACAGGCTCCAAATCAGTTGAATGGTCTGCGGGTGCAGTCTCCACTCCCCATGAACTGGACCACCCCTGGACAGCATGTCCGCGCTGCAGTTCTGACTGCCTGGGAACATGAACTGCCCGAATCGACAGAAGGTTTCTGTCTGCCCAAAGGAGAAAACGCTCTGCTAGCCTTTGAAGTGAGCATGAACGAATACCTCCCTGATGGTTGATATAGGATACCACCGTCGTGTTGTCTATCTGAACCAGGATGTGTCGATCCTTTATCAGTGGAAGAAAGCCTTGCAAAGCTAAAAATACTGCCTTCAGCTGTAGGCAGTTTATATGCTACTTTGCTTGCGCACTCGTCCAAGTGCCATAAGCCGGTCTGCCATCGCAAAGAGCTCCCCAGCCTGTCAATGACGCATCCATAGTGACAATTTTTCTGCTGAGCACTCTGTCCATCGAGACTCCCTCCTCGAACATCTTCATGTTGAACCAGGGAGCTAGCATCTGTATGTATTCGCGAGTCACCAAGACATGCAACTGACCATTCTTCCACTCGTTACTTGGCACTCCGGATTTCAGCCATAGCTGAAGTGGTCTCATATGCAGAAGCCCGAGTTGACACACCACAGCTGCTGCTCCCTAACAGTCTCTGAAAGAATTTCAGATTCATCACTCTCCCCAGTTTGAACGAGGTGAGAGCGCCGATCAAAGACTGTATTCGCTCTTGAGAGAGACGTGCTCTCATCGATCGCAAGTCCAAATCCATTCCTAAGTCTGCGTGGGGCGAAGCTTGCTCTTCTGCACATTGATCGTCAGTCCTAGATGCTTCAGATGTTCTAGAAGCTGACATTTGTGGTTTTCCAGTGTATCCAGTGTCGCGACTGGGCTATAACAAGCCAGTCATCCAGATATTTCAGGATGCGAATTCCACTCTGCCAGAGAGGGGAAAGCATTGCATTGATACACTTCATAAAAGTCCTCGGGGTCAACGCCAAGCCGAATGGGAGAACTTTGAATTGATAAGCTCTGTCCTCGAACCCAAATTGTTGAACGTGTATAACGCGCGATTGGGAACAATTCCTCTTGTCGCCTGCAACATGCAAGGGGACAGGCAGGTGAAACACAGCAAGATGAACTCTCTTGCGAAGCGGCTCATCGTCCGTCTCTCCGGGTGGCCTCTTCCCCCTCAGACCACCCCAGTCAGGAACGCTGCTGTTTTGGATCTGGCACAGCACTGGAAGGACAGGGTCCCATCTTGTTCGGGTACCGGAACTGCCTCGCTTTCGGTCTCACGGCTGGCTCTGGGTCCACCCTCATTCCCGAGGAAGGAGTAGGCGGCGGTCTTTCATGCCTTTTTAAACGCTGCGCAGAAGAGGATCTGGAACGTGGCAGAGGTGCAGCAGACCGATCTCTCTTCGGTAGGAAGTGGCTCATCGCCTTTTACTGTTTCTGGGCCTCCAGAAACTTCTCAGAAAACGAGTCCACAACATCACCAAACAGGCCGAGCGGGGATATGGGCGCGTCCAACAGCTGAGCCTTCTCCAACTCCCTCATGTCAGTCAACGTCAGCCAAAGATGCCACTGAAGCGTGATGAGACTGCTCATACAGCGGCCGATACCCTGAGCCGTCTTTGTCGTGGCTCTGAGCGCCAAGTTGGTGGCCGAATGCAGCTTTTTGAAGGTGGCAGAGTCCAGCCCCTCCTTATGCAATGTTTGCAGCATTTTGGCTTGGAAAGACTGGAGAACGGCCATAGTGTGGATCGCGGACACTGCTTAGCCGGCTGCCATATAAGCCTTATCTGCAATGTGGCTCGTGGTGTGGCACGGCTTCGATGGAAGTGATGGCACAGATTTCCACCCACGTGCAGACGGGCAAAGGTGTGCTGCAACTTCTTCTTCGACGGGCTGCGGCTTAGTATAACCCCAGTGGTCGGCTCCGTCGACAGAGGAGAGCATACGCGATCCCGCGGCTTGGGCTTGGGCCGAATAGGGGGAGCACCAAGACCGCAAGATCTCCTCGTGGACCTCAGGGAAAAAGGGAGTGGGTCTCTGGGGGGCAGCAACCTGGCGGCCTGACTGCAGATACTGCATGTCCAACCTGTTCTTGGCTGGTTGCTCGGGGGGCGACCAATCAAGACCCATATCCTGGACAGCCTCAGCCAGGATCTTCACCAGCTCTTCGTCAATCGGGGCCGGGGGCTTGTGCACCTCACTGTGGGAAGCCTCCGACTCCAGGCAGGCGGACCAGTCACCTGAACCGGAGGCTGCAGTCAACATAGCATCATTGTCGACGCCGATGTCCACCTCATCCTCTGCAGCACCAAATGAGACCAGGTCCCGCGCATCATCTGACTTCGTGAAGGAAACTAGTGGTTCTCCTGAGTGATGAGCATGCAGGAACTGAGTCGACATGCGTTCATCAGAGGGGCCTACTGCACCTTTCCTCCCGCGGCTCGACAGCGACGGGGGGCGGAGGCAATGGATTAGCCGGCGCACAGTTTAGGATCACGGAAATCCTGGCCTGGAGGGTTTTGACTGTCATTTGCTCACAGGAAGGACAGTCAGGCCCATCCAGCACGGCCTCTGCGTGGGCTCGGCCCAGACAGAAGACACATGCGTCGTATGCGTCAGGGAGCTCAATTGGGCCCCCGCATGCACAGCACTCCCTTAAGTGACATCTCGTCTTCTTGCCGAATCATCAAAGGGGAACTTAAAGCGAACGGCGTCCTCTTAGGGCGTTGTCAACGGCGAGAAGAGTTAACGGCGGTTAGTAGAAGTCTTTTCCATGTTTGCTTTGTGAAGGAGAAAGATTCAGAGGTAATGACGCTGAGTACCGACCTATATAGTGGGTGGCTCCATCCCTAGCTCGAGCGTCATTGGCCGGTAAAATTTACCGGCGCGATGCAATCAGGCTTCAGTATTTGGGAGAAGGGGGATAACCCCCAAGCGTAAGCTATGCAGGGTCGAGAGACCAAACTTGATAGGGAACGGAATTTTATTAGTATTTGATATAGCCAAGGCTAGCTACATTCTCAAAATTTTGAGAGAAAACGTTCTTAGAACAACGTTCTTCTCAAAATGTCCATATGATGTTATTTGTACTTGAATGTTCTAAGAAACAGAGTAAACGTTCAAATAACATTTTGGGTGAAAATAAAGTTAGTTCGATGTTTTAAGAGGTTTTTGTAGCTCTTAAATAACACTATAATCATGACAAGAAAACTCAACATTTAACGTTCTTAGAATATTAAAAATAGAAGTTTAAAAAACGTATTTTGGGTGAAAAAACGTTTTTGTAATGTTAAAAAAAAAAAAAAAAACTTGTAGTCACGACAAGAGAACTGGACATTTGAGTTTTTTTACAAACATTTCAAAACAATGTTCCTACAACATTTTTATAACCTAAACTTGTTACCTGCGAACACCCAAATTCCAGCTAGCAGTGTTCTCAGAACAAGGTTCTATCAAAGTTATGAACAAACATTATTCCAGTATTGTTAATAGAATGTTTGTTTAAAGTTATCTGGTCTTTAATAATGTTTGCAAAACGTTAGCACAAAAATGGTATTTATACATTGTTCATGGAATATTTTATTTAGACATTTATCTAACATTTTTTTCAGAACGTTAAGAGAATGTTCAAAAGTAAATTTTCCATAATAGCCTATTTGTAAAATGATAGAATAGAATGAATAACCAAAAAAAAAAAAAAAAAAAACATTTGTAAAACATTGAAACATTTTTAGATGAATGTGCAGCTAAAATGTTTCGGTAATAAAACGTTCCATGAATGCTGCTGTATACATAATGTTTCTGTGCTAACATTTTGAGATCATTATTGAAGACCAGATAACACTGAATGAACTTTCTATTCATATTACTAGAAGAACATTTGTTCATAACTTTGAGAGAACCTTGCCAAAACCTTAGCCAAAGTTCTGAGAACGTTCCTTGTTAGCTGAGATCATTTTCCTGTCATGTTCATGATGATGTTTCTGTATGAACTGATGGTCAGAATCAGATAGTTTATATTTGCTCATCTTCAATGATCACTGAAGCTGCTTGAAACAATTTTTAATATTTGCACAGAAAGTAACCGGATCCTGATGAAGCTTAGATCAGCGCTGTGGAGGTTCATCAGGGTGTTGTATTTTGATCAGATTTTATTCACGTCTCTAGTGTCCACAGGTGTTCGTCTATAAATACTACTGCCATTTGTTGCTATCAGTGTTACATTGGCGTCTCAAGAGACCAGCTCTATTTAAAAAGCTTGGCATTTCTTCTGTGAGTCTTTTGCCAGGACAATCAACACAAAAACACATGCTGGGGATCTGTTTCCTGGCGGCGTGACAGAGCTTCACATTAGTGAAGGGTTATGGGTATTAACTAAGGACACAAGCATGGAAACAGCTTAGACTAGTCTTAAAAGTTAATCAGTTTTTTATGCAAGACTGGTCATAACTTTTGAAAACTGGTTGCATAAAAACACAGATTGTCTAATTTGTTCTAACACTTGGTTGACTGCTAGTTAGTCAGTCTAGTTAAGACACTAAGACTGTTTATGCAACTGATCTCTGGTATGCCTGCTTTAATGTGACACAAAAGCAAAACTGTTCCCAGCTAACAAAAATATGTTCTAAGAACGTTATGCTAATGTTCCCATTAAGTTACAAAAACTTTATTTCTGAACGTTACAGTTTTTAAGTGTATTTTTTTGTTATGCAAACATTAAGGGAACGTTATGTTTTGAATGTTCTCTTAATGTTCTGATGCAAGTATTTGAAAAATGTTAGAAGAAAGTATAACTAAAACATTTAAGAAAAAAATCCCTAAACATTGTATAAATAATGTTTTTGATCAAACGTTTTGAGAACATCATTAAAGAACAGATAACATTGAACAAATGTTCTATTAATGTTACTTGAAAGTCTATAACTTTGAGAGAACCTTGCCAGAACATTAGCCAAAGTTCTGAGTGTTCTCTGTTAGCTGGGATATGTGCTATATATCCCAGTTTTATTATTTTGTCAAATTTGAGTAACTTGATTATTCTGTATGTCTGTCTGTCCATCCGTCTATCTGTGAGTCGGTCCTTCTGTCTGTCTGTGAGTCTGTCTATCTGTCCTTCTGTCTGTCTGTCTGTGAGTCTGTCCTTGTGTCTGTCTGTCTGTTTGTCTGTGAGTCTGTCCTTCTGTCTGTGAGTCTGTCCTTCTGTCCATGTGTGAGTCTGTCTGTCTGTCTGTCTGTCTGTCTGTCTGTCTGTGAGTCTGTCCTTCTGTCTGTCTGTGAGTCTGTCTATCTGTCCTTCTGTCTGTCTGTCTGTGAGTCTGTCCTTCTGTCTGTCTGTCTGTCTGAGTCTGTCCTTCTGTCTGTGAGTCTGTCCTTCTGTCTGTCTGTGAGTCTGCCTATCTGTCCTTCTGTCTGTCTGTCTGTCTGTCTGAGTCTGTCCTTCTGTCTGTGAGTCTGTCCTTCTGTCTGTCTGTGAGTCTGCCTATCTGTCCTTCTGTCTGTCTGTCTGTGAGTCTGTCTATCTGTCTGTCTTTCTGTTCATCTGTGAGTCTGTTCTGTCTGTCTGTGAGTCTGTCTATCTGTCCGTCCATCTGTCTGTGAGTCTGTCCTTCTGAGTCTGTCTGTCTGTCTGTCTGTCTGTGAGTCTGTCTTTCTGTCCATCTGTGAGTCTGTCCTTCTGTCTGTCTGTCCGTGAGTCTGTGAGTCTGTGAGTCTGTCTATCTGTCCGTCCATCTGTCTGTGAGTCTGTCCTTCTGAGTCTGTCTGTCTGTCTGTCTGTCTGTGAGTCTGTCTTTCTGTCCATCTGTGAGTCTGTCTATCTGTCCGTCCATCTGTCTGTGAGTCTGTCCTTCTGAGTCTGTCTGTCTGTCTGTCTGTGAGTCTGTCTTTCTGTCCATCTGTGAGTCTGTCCTTCTGTCTGTCTGTCCGTGAGTCTGTCCTTCTGTCTGTCTGTGAGTCTGTCTATCTGTCCTTCTGTCTGTCTGTGAGTCTGTCCTTCTGTCTGTCTGTCTGTCTGTCTGTCTGAGTCTGTCCTTCTGTCTGTCTGTGAGTCTGTCTATCTGTCTGTGAGTCTGTCTTTCTGTCCATCTGTGAGTCTGTCCTGTCTGTCTGTGAGTCTGTCTATCTGTCCATCCATCTGTCTGTGAGTCTGTCCTTCTGAGTCTGTCTGTCTGTCTGTCTGTGAGTCCGTCTTTCTGTCCATCTGTGAGTCTGTCCTTCTGTCTGTCTGTGAGTCTGTCCTTCTGTGAGTCTGCCCTTCTGTCTGTCTGTCTGTCCTTCTGTCTTTGGGTCTGTCTGTCCGTCCATCCATCCGTCTGTATCTCCCTGTCTGTGAGTCTGTCTATCTGTCCGTCTGTCTGTCCATCTGTCCTTCTGTATGTCCGTCTGTCTGTCTGTCCATCTGTCTGTCTGTGAGTCTGTCTGTCTGTCTGTCCATCCATCCATCTGTCCGTCTGTCTGTCCTTCTGTCTGTCTGTGAGTCTGTCCTTCTGTCCGTCTGTCTGTCCGTCTGTCTTTCCTTCTGTCTGTCTGTGAGTCTGTCTGTCTGTGAGTCTGCCCTTCTGTCTGTCTGTCCATCCATCTGTCTGTCTGTCTGTCTCTCCTTCTGTCTGTCCGTCCGTCTTTCTGTCTGTCCTTCTGTCTTTGAGTCTTTCTGTCCGTCCATCCATCAGTCTGTCTCTCTCTGTCTGTGAGTCTGTCTATCTGTCCGTCCATCTGTCTGTGAGTCTGTCCTTCTGTGAGTCTGTCTGTCTGTCTGTGAGTCTGTTCTTCTGTCTGTCTGTCTCTTTAGCCGGGTTTCCATCCAAAGTTGCGAATTTAACTTATGCGCAAAACTGGAATATCGCATAAAACATTTGCGAACAAGCACCGTTTCCATCCAACAAGTCAAAGAGTACAAAATCGTCACTTCCTGATAAACCTGCACTATAAATAACTAAGAAATTAGTATTTGGCAAGATGGCGTCGCTCATGGCAGCCTTCGTGGCGTCGTCCGCAGTTGTTTTTATTTTTTTGTTTGTTTGTCCTGTTTTTAGTCATATCTCTGCAATCAGTTTCACCAGAGACGAATTGCTGGACATTTGGAAGTACACATCACCCGATATTTCACTGGATTTAGTTTATTCTGATGTTTTTCTGGACATTGTAGTCGGCGGAGCAGCTGTGCTGTTTAGACGCTTCAGGATGGGATTAAGAACGCCGTTGCCTAGCATCCATCTGGCGAATCTCCGCTCTCTACCCAACAAAACGGTCAAACTCCTTCTGCTTTCCCGGTTAAACAAGGATTTTTCAAACTCTGCTGCTCTGTGTTTCACGGAAACCTGGCTGAATGACACCATTCCGGACAGCACGCTTCATCTGCCGAGTTTTCAGCTGTTTAGAGCAGACCGCAACGCAGAATCAAAGTGCTTTTACATCAATGAAAGGTGGTGTACAGATGTAACTGTGTTAAAGAAGATGTGCTGTTCAGATCTAGAAACGCTCTTCATTAACTGTAAACCTTTCTACTCGCCGCGGGAGTTTTACTCGTTCATTCTCGTGAGTGTTTACATTCCTCCGCAAGTGCACGTGAGCTCAGCTTTACAGAAACTAGCTGATCTGATCACAGATACAGAACAACAACACCCGGCCTCTGCTTTAATCATTCTCAGGGACTTTAATAAAGCAAATCTCTCCCGTGAACTGCCAAAATACAGACAGCATGTTACATGTCCCACCAGAGACAGTAATATACTGGATCACTGTTACACAACAATAAAGGATGCATATCACTCTGTTCCACAAGCAGCTTTAGGACTCTCTGATCACTGCCTGGTTCATCTTATACCAACCTACAGGCAGAAACTGAAATCTGTTAAACCTGTGGTAAAGACTGTAAAGAGATGGACCAACGAGACAGAGTGGGTTTTACAAGCCTGTTTCGACCTCACTGATTGGAGTGTTTTTGAGGTTGCTGCAAACGATCTGGACGAGCTCACAGAGACTGTCGGTTTATATATCAGTTTCTGTGAGGCCAAAGAAGATGCTTACAGGAGGGGGGATAAAGTCTTGTATAAACAGGCCAAATACACACTGGAAAAGGAGATCAGAGTGGCAAAGAGCAATTATTCTGAAAAAATAAAGATCCAATTCTCTTCCAGTGACTCAGCATCAGTGTGGAAAGGTCTGAAAGAGATAACCAACTACAAGACACCATCCCCCAGCACTGTGGAGAATCAACAACAGGCAGACGATCTGAATGAGTTCTACTGCAGGTTTGAAAAAAACACCCCACACCCACCCCGAACACCTCTCCACACAACCATTAACACCTCCAGCAACCCCCCTCTCCCCCACACCTGCAATTCAGATCAGTGAAGACGAGGTCCGCCAGGTCTTCCGGAAGCAGAAAAGGAAAAAAGCACCAGGCCCAGATTGTGTGACACCAACCTGTCTGAAATCCTATGCTGACCAGCTGGCCCCCATCTTCACACAGATCTTCAACAGATCACTGCAGCTGTGCGAAGTCCCTTCATGCTTCAAACGCTCCACCATCATCCCCATCCCAAAGAAATCCAAAATTACAGGACTAAATGACTACAGACCTGTGGCTCTAACGTCTGTGGTCATGAAGTCATTTGAAAAACTGGTGCTGGCCCACCTGAAGGACATCACTGGACCCTTGCTGGATCCTCTTCAGTTTGCCTACAGAGCAAACAGGTCTGTCGACGATGCAGTCAACATGGGACTGCATTATGTTCTGCAACATCTAGACAGACCAGGGGCTTATGTGAGGATCCTGTTTGTGGACTTCAGCTCAGCCTTTAACACTATCATTCCAAACTGCCTCTTGCCCAAACTAACTCAGCTCTCTGTCCCCACCTCCGTCTGTCAGTGGATCAACAGCTTCCTGACAGACAGGCAGCAGCTAGTGAGGCTAGGCAAATTCTCATCCAGCACCCGCACCATCAGCACTGGCGCCCCTCAGGGTTGCGTCCTCTCCCCACTGCTCTTCTCCCTGTACACCAATGACTGCACATCTAAAGACCCCTCTGTCAAGCTCCTGAAGTTTGCAGACGACACCACACTGATCGGCCTCATCCAGGACGGTGACGAGTCTGCTTACAGACAGGAGGTTAAGGAGCTGGCTGTCTGGTGCAGTCTTAACAACCTGGAGCTTAACACGTTCAAAACAGTGGAGATGATCGTGGACTTCAGGAGAAACCCCCCTGCACTCCCCCCACTCACCATCATGAACAGCACTGTAACTGCAGTGGAGTCATTCAGATTCCTGGGCACCACCATCTCCCAGGACCTGAAGTGGGACATTCACATAGACTCCATTGTGAAAAAGGCCCAGCAGAGGCTGTACTTCCTTCGCCAGCTGAGGAAGATCAACCTGCCACAGGAGCTGCTGAAACAGTTCTACTCCGCCATCATTGAATCCATCCTCTGCACTTCAATAACTGTCTGGTTCAGCTCAGCTACCAAATCTGACCTCAGAAGACTAGAGAGGGTAGTCCGGACTGCTGAGCGGATCATTGGTACAACCCTCCCCACTCTCCAAGAACTGTACTTATACAGAGTGAGCAAAAGGGCTGGAAAAATCACTCTGGATCCCTCACATCCAGCACACTCCCTCTTTGAACTGTTACCATCTGGTCGACGCTACAGAGCTCTGAGCACCAGAACGGCCAGGCACCGGAACAGTTTCTTCCCTCAGGCAATCCATCTCATGAACACTTGACAATAATAACACACACTATTTATACACATATTTATCTAACACACATACTTAATCTACATTTCAGTTTGCACATAACATACCTGTACATACAAAACTGTCTACTGTTATATACCTGTACATACAATTGTCAATTTGTATATTGTTATTCCTTAATTACTTGTTCTTTTTAATTCTTCTTTTTATTATCTGTTTTTTGTTCCGTCACTGTCATTCTGTTGCTCTGCGGTAGCTTCTGTCATGAAAACAAATTCCTCGTATGTGTAAACATACCTGGCAATAAAGCTCATTCTGATTCTGATTCTGAAAAGTAGGAGAATATAATCATTTTCATATATAATAAATTATTTGCACCTCAGAGCGAGCAGACGAAAAATTTAATGTGATCATTGCTTTCGGAGGTGGATGCTGATGTTTGGGAACACATTCGCGGCAGATCGTTCTGGGAGGCAATTAGAGAAATACTTTGATGACAGACTTTGCTTGGGCATTTGAGAATAACCATAACAACATTTCAGATGCTGTGGAATGACATCGGTCTGCTGGTTAGTCAGGTTTTGCTGTCCCATAGCACAAAGTCACATGACTTATTTGATGCGCTTGGAGGAATTTATTTGAAAAATGCATTTTCATCTCCCATTATTCGCATCAACCCTTTTTCGCACAAGTCAAAAACCACCTCAAGCGAGCGTAAAAACGTTTTTGCGAATTAAGAGATTTTTATTCGAAATTTGGAGTTTCCGTCACTCGTTTCTCATGCAATACTTCAAAATGCGCATTAAAATAGGGTGATGGAAACCCGGCTTCTGTCTGTGAGTCTGTCCGTCTGTGAGTCTGTCTGTCTGTGAGTCTGTCCTTCTGTCTGTCTGTGAGTCTGTCTATCTGTCCGTCTGTCCTTCTGTCTGTCTATCTGTCTGTCCGTCCATCCGTCCGTCTGTCTGTCTGTGAGTCTGTCTATCTGTCCATCTGTCCTTCTGTCTGTCTGTCTGTCTGTCTGTCCGTCTGTGAGTCTCTCTGTCGTTCCATCTGTCCTTCTGTCTGTCTGTTCATTCATCCATCTGTCGGTCTGTCCTTCTGTCTGTCTATTCGTCCATCTGTCTGTCTGTCTGTCCATCCGTCCGTCTGTCCTTCTGTCTGTCTATCTGTCCATCTGTCTGTCTGTCCTTCTGTCTGTCTTTCCATTCATCCATCTGTCCTTCTGTCTGTCTGTCCGTCTGTCTGTCTATTTGTCCATCTGTCTGTCTATTCGTCCATCTGTCTGTCTGTCTGTCCATCCGTCCGTCTGTCCTTCTGTCTGTCTATCTGTCCATCTGTCTGTCTGTCCTTCTGTCTGTCTTTCCATTCATCCGTCTGTCCTTCTGTCTGTCTGTCCGTCTGTCTGTCTATTTGTCCATCTGTCTGTCTATTCGTCCATCTGTCTGTCTGTCCGTCCGTCCGTCCATCCGTCTGTCTGTCTGTCTGTCAGTCTGTCTCTCTGTCCATCCGTCCTTCTGTCTGTCCATCTGTCTGTCTGTCCGTCTGTCTATTCGTCCATCTGTCCATCTGTCTGTCTGTCTCTTTCTGTCCATCCATCCATCCATTTGTCTGTCCATCTGCCTCTGTCCATCCGTCTATCTGTCTGTCCATCTATCTCTCTCTCTCTCTGTCTGTCTCTCTCTGTATCCAGTGCCATCTGCCGTGAGGAGTTTCCTTCTCTGTCAGCGAGGTGTTTGACAGGAGACACAGGTGTGATTTCAATGTCTTTCTCTCTTCAGTTGACGGCAGGATCTTAGAAGATTCTCGAGGGTGAGAACAGCCAGGGGTCAAAGGATGATGATGATGAGGAAAAATGACTGAGGGGTTTATTTCTCCTCCACATTCTGACAGAAACAATGGAAGAACTTCACACTTCCATATCTGACAACACGATATTACTTAGCTAAGTCTTCAGAGTCACTGTTTTTTCTGTTAATACTGATGTCACACTCATCTGTCTGTCTATAAACCAACACATTTAGTAGCATTTGTCTCTACATTTACTTTTATTCATCTGGCACTTTCATCCAAAGCAATTTATGAAAAATGAGGAACCTTAAGATAACAATACAAAGTTTCAAAAATTGTCTAGAAAAGTATGAGCTATAATGAGGATGGATTTAAGAAATAGTGAAAACCGAAGAAGAGGTTTGGTTCTGAATTGTGAAGAATTCGTATTAAAATTACAGGTCACGATTCTCAGAACAGACTTATATTTCTATGGCTTTCTTAGATGAGATTAGGTTTGCCATGTGAAATATGTTTGTAAAAAGTCTGAGTTTATCACCTTGGCTCTCCATGGCTTTAAATAGCTCATCAGATTCAGGATTGTGTTTATGTGCTAAATATAGAGCCACGTCTGAAATGTCAGTGAAAGTTCAAAGTGAGGGAGACTGAGGGATGATTAACACTGGAAACAAAACAGAGAAGAAAAGTAATTACTAAGAAATTGAACTTTCGTGTTTAACAAGTGTTCAGAAATATGGTTAATCATTGTAATGGTAGCTGTGTGTTTTTATTTGTGCTACCTACTGTCTGTTTATCAGTGAGTTATTGCACCGTATAGACGCTGCATGTGGAGCATATTGCATATATTTCATACCTGCAGTCACTGTGAATGAATGTGAATCTCTTTATGTTGACAGCTGCACATGTAAACAGTTCACTGGGGGTTATATACGATCATAGTGACGCTATGACAGCTCTTTACTACACAAATAATTATGCTTAACACTGTGTAGAGAGACACACGTGCAATAAACACAAACACTGTCACTATTTCCACAGAGTATTATCCACAGTCTTTGACAGCAGTGGACACATATTTAGCCATTAAAGGGTTATATTGTTTATTCTCGGTTTTTATTATTTTTTTTTTTTTAATTAGGATCCAGTAATGACCTCAATTATTTATTGTGGTCAAATATGTTGAATGTGTCCATCTAGTGGCCACAGTCAGGAACTGTCGTGTAAATGCAGGATGAATAGGACCATCACAGGAGAGCAACAATCATTTTCTGGTTTTCTGTGTCTTTGTGTTTTCCACATTCAGGTGTATTTATTTTTTTATTTTTTATTTTTCATGATTATACTGCAAAATGAGTCGTCAATATTTTTGGTTTTCTAGAAGAGAAAGACTACATTTTAAACGTGTTTTATCTGCTAAAAGTTTATTTCGCAGACTTTTTGTAGTAGATTAGATGGATTTTATAAATGTTGTATTGATGGGAACTTTATTATGTTTCATTATGCTGGCAAATATTAAATGTTCCTCAAACATTGGTTTATGGTTTCCATTTGATTATTTCTTTGGGAATCACTTCCTAACATTTTAGAAACATAGTTTTTATGGTTTTATTTTCCCAACTAAAACTAAAGTACATTCCCAGAACGTTTTATTTGTTTTCAAGTTTTAATTTTCCCAACTAAAACCCAAGTCCATTCTCAGAACATTTAAAGAACCAAATCTCACTCGACTGGCGACAGAAAGCCTCCCACAGGCCTCTGAAGTGTTTTACTGCCGGTCATAAAGAACCTGATGCGTTTGATTCACAGGATCTGGAGAAACACACACACACACACTCTTTCTCTCTCTCATTCCACACCAAACGATATTTTTTATCCCCTAACCCGCAGGCCGGTCAGGTTTTACTATCCTTGTGGGGACACTTGGTCCCCACAGTGTAGCATAAACAACTACACACACACACACACACACACACACTCACACACGTGAGTTTGCACGCGCATCTCCATCATGTTTAATCTTTGTTCTGTGTGTGTGATCGCGTTGCTGGTTCTCAGTGCGTCCAGAGCTGATGAAGATGCTGCTGCTGATGATGAAGGTCTGGCAGCAAACCCAGTGTCTGCGGAGTTGGGCGCCGTGCGCTCGGTGTGTAAGCCGGTTCCGAACACGACGGGTCTGTGCTCCGGTATTGGTTACGGAGAGATGCGCTTACCGAACCTGCTGGGTCACGCCAGCGCGAGGGAAGCGCAGCAGCAGTCCGCCGCCTGGATGCCGCTGCTCGGTAAGTACTGTCACCGGGACACGCGGCGCTTCCTCTGCTCGCTCTATGAGCCGGTGTGTTTACCGGAGGTCGCGGCTCCGGTGCGCCCGTGCAGGACGCTCTGTGAGGCGGTGAGAGACGCGTGTCTGCCCGTCATGAGCGCCTTCGGCTTTCGTGGCCGCAGATGTTCAACTGCAGCCGGTTCCCAGATGGAGCGGAGCTCTGCATCCCCCGAGAAACAGACCCGAACCGGGATGAAACCACCGACGCGACCGAAAGTTTGAACAGACTTTTTTTTTTTTTTCCCAGATGTTTGATGGCATCAGAATAAATTTGACTTTATATATGTCTATTACAGTTTTTTTTTTCAACTGCTTACACACAAAATCTTTCCTTGTCACACAGTTTCTGAAAGCTTACACTCAAACAGAAGCACACACTAAATCTGTAAAACCATACACTAATTCACAGCCTTTGACTCAGTTTTCAATTTCATAAAACACTTTTTGCAAAACACAACACACAGTTCTCTATGTA
Source organism: Spinibarbus caldwelli (assembly GCA_039654775.1). NCBI lineage: Eukaryota > Metazoa > Chordata > Actinopteri > Cypriniformes > Cyprinidae > Spinibarbus > Spinibarbus caldwelli. The sequence goes on from CM077252.1 coordinate 980,454, forward strand.
ACACACACAAATCTAAGAGGAAGTATCTTGATTTCCTTTTCCAAACACAACCAATCAAAAAGCCACAGTAATTAATCACTAACTCCTCACATGTGCTTCACTGAACACCAACCAACACACATCTACACAACTACACATGCTTGATGTATGTCTTTTCCTTCCTACTGTGTAATACTGTATTCACAAACACAAATGCTTACAGTAAAAAAGTTTGCTTTCAATCTTGTTTTCGTGTTTACTGTGAATTTCTCTCTGCCAATTACTTTCAATCTTGTACAGAAATGTACACAGGAGCTCATAAAAGAAGAGCTTTAGGTTTTAAATAACTGTGTCTATATGATATGTCTAGAAAAATAATATTATGGCAAAGGTGTTTGCAATGTAAGACAAATGTTTGCTTTTGAGATGTGTTTGTGATATTTTGAATGCAGTGCTTTATTTTGCAAGAGATGTGAGGCATCTTGCATTTTGTCTGCAATTCTTGGATTTGTGTGTAAAGTTTTTTTTTTTTTTTTTTTTTTTTAAAGAGGCAAAGTTTTGAGAATGTGTGTAAGCAGTTGAAAAAAAAATGGTAAGGTATTTCCTCCATTTCTTCTTTCTTTCCTCCAGGTTCTGTAATGTGTGAGGTTTGCAGTCCAGGGAGGACAGCAGAAGATTCAGCAGAACTTCTGCAAGAGTCAGTTTGGTGAGTAACACATTTGAGACTATAGACGTGTGTAGACTAGATTTCATGTGGTCTGCAGCATCCTGAATAACTGATCACGATGGAGCAACTCAAAATGTTTAAAGGAATAGTTCAGCCAAAAATGAAAATTTGCTGCAAGTGTGTAAACTTGTTTGTTCATCAGATTTGTAGAAATGTGTCACTGCATCAGTGTCTCAGCAATGGATGCTCTGCAGTGAATGGGTGCCGTCAGAATGAGAGTCCAAACAGCTGATAAAAACATCACAATAATCCACAAGTAATCCACATCACTCCAGTCCATCAGTTAACATCTGGAGAAGACAGGAAGAAATGAAGTTTTTTGAGAAAAACTTCCAGGATTTTTCTCCATACAGTGGACTTTTATGGTGGCCAGCGGATCGAAGTTTAAAAACGCAATTCATTGAAGCTTCAAAGAGCTCTACACAATCCAAGCCAAGGGTTAAAGGTCTTATCTAGCAAAACAATCTGGCATTTTCTTTAAAAAAATTATATTTATACACTTTTTAACCACAAATGCTCAGCTAGCATTAGCTCTGCGATGCGCATCTTTATTAGGTGATGTTGGAAAGGTCACACGTGACGTAGGCAGAAGTTCTGACCCAGTGTTTACAAAGCCAACATGCAAAAAAAGTAGGGCTGTCCTCAACTAAAGATTTGTCTGGTCAACTAGTAGTCATTCATTTGAAGCATTAGTCGACTAATCGCACTTTTATTAAACCATTTAAATCATAATAATGAGCCTTTAATTGCCTACATATAATAAACGCTCAAGCGCACACTTAAAGCTTGTCATGGCACACCGGCAGAAGTAATGATTATGAATGTATCAGGGAAAAACAGGAAGGAGGCTGCATTAACATTTTAATAATTTATTGCTAAGTGCTTTCTTTGTTCTCGGTTTGAGAGATGAAGTCGGTGACACTGACTCGTCATCTCCGTAGTAGTGATGCGCCTGTATGCATCTTTCATACGGATTACATAATCTGAGAATATCTGTTTTCCATTTGAATTGGTTCATTTGAAAGTAGACATTTTGCTCTCTATAGATATATGTTTAATGTTTGTAAAGATAGTATACACAGCGTTTTGAGCTCAAGTTCGCAGAGACCGAGACGGCAGAAAGTGCATCCTGTGTGCTTTCATTATTTAACAAAAGCGCAGTGTTTTGTTGTTATTGTGAGTGCACAAAAATAAACGTAGTCTTTACAAATTCAAAAGATGCATTCGGCCTACTCTTATCTGTATGAGCAAAAATGACAGAGTATTTGAAGAGCAAATTGTCATTGTCAAAATCTGTCATGCAGTGAGCGGAGCGCGCTACTGTTCCACACAGACACTGAACAGCGCACATTTCTCTAGGTTAACATTAGATTAAGCAGCCATGTAAAGTTGCTGCTACTAACATTATAAGCCATATTTTAGGTCGATGAATGATAGGCGAGCGTTTGGATGTATTAGTATTACCACTTTTTTTTTCTGCGACCAAGCGACTAATAAAATTTTGGTCGACCAAGCCTCTTCTCGTCGACTAATGGTTAGTCGACTATTAGGGGGCAGCCCTAAAAAAAAGTCAAATGCCCTTTACAAAAAAGGTAGAACAACGATGTCGGACAATTTTAAAGTTGGAGGAGAAAATAAGATGGAGTTTTTAACCGAAGTATAAAGAAGAACTAACCGTGCGTGATCTTTCCAACAGGATTACATAATGTGTGGAGACATGCATCACAGAGCTAATGCTAGCTGAGCATTTGTGGTTAAAAAAAAAGTGTATAAATAATTAATAATGTAATTTTTATTTTTTTTTTTAAAGAAAAAGACTACATAAGACCTTTAATCCTCTGCTGGGATTGTGTAGAGCTCTTTGAAGCTTCATTGAAATTGCGTTTTTAACCTTCAATCCACTGACCACAACTAAAGTCCACTGTATGGAGAAAAATCCTGGAATGTTTTCCTCAAAAAAAAAAAAAAAGATTTCTTTGCGACTGAAGAAAGAAAGACATGAACATCTTGGATGACATGGGGGTGAGTAAATCATCAGAAAATTTTAATTTATAAAGTGGACTTATCTTTTAAAAGCTAATAACAGGGATGTTTGGATGAGGAAGCAGCAACATTATATAATTCAAATTTTATATGTGCCACACACAACCATGCATAGTTTATATGCAATGAAATGCACATAGAATAAAAATTTAAATGAGAATAACAGAAATTAAAGTAAAAAATTGTATTTAAAAAAAATTACAAACTAAGCAATCTTGGATGACATGGGGGTGAGTAAATTATGAGGAAATCTTCACTCTGGAAGTGAACTCCTTTAACTCTTTCCTCGCCAAACACAGAAAAGTTATACGCTAGGGGGCGCTATTACGCATCTCCTGAATGAGTCTAGAAAGTGCCGATCAAAAACACAGACCAGGAAGACACAGAAACCAGTGATCTCATATGTATACATATGCATATGAAAAATAATGCGATCATCAACATTAACCGCTTATAAATGAAAGCTGCCTAATGTTACAGAGTGAAATGTTGATCCAGAAGTGTTAAAGGCCTGTGCAAGCTTTGGGATACTGATGGAAGCCATCTACTGCATCTTTGCTTTGATAATATTACTGAATATGATTCAGATGTTGTATTTGATAAAAATATGTTGTATGTTCAGATATTTTATACAACAAAATATTCTGGGAGCCACAAAATTTTAGTGAAAGTCAGCAAAAACGCTGGCGGTGGTGGCTGCCAACTTTTTTCAAAAATGCTGTTAATTTCTGTTCTTTGCCCTGGTGTTCTCCAGCATTCAGACTGCGGATCGGCTCCTGGTCTGGGCTCGGGACAGACGTGTGTGTGGTTCTCCGTTGGGTTGGGGTTTTCCGTTGGCTCGGTGGGCCACTGGAGCAGAGCGCTCTCTGGCTGCCTCGTGGATGCCCCTGTCCCGCGCTGGAGGGCCAGCTCAAGGGCTCCTACATCGCCCTGAGTCACACACAGAATGGACGCGTGCTCCTCAGGAGACTCCTCAGGTGGTCCCGTGATGAGAAAGAGCTGAAGAAGTTCATCAGGATGCTGCTGAGACAAGACTGCTGAGACACGATTAATGAACAAACACAATGCAAAAACACGGCATCTTCAAACTGGCCTGTTTTTCTAAGTTTTTGGGGAAAATGCAAATTTTTATAAAACATTTTTATATAATTTTTGCTCATTAAATAAAAAATATTACCCACTCAACCATTATCCCATCCTCAACCAACCTAACCTCGACTTTGATACAAATTAATTCTACTGTACATTTATGATGAAATAGAAATAATGAATTTTAAAAAAAAAGAAAAATATATATATATATATATATATATATATATATATATATATATACAGTATCTCACAAAAGTGAGATATTTTAGAGTAGTCAATGTGCAACATGTATAGCAGTGTAGATTTACTGTGCTCTGAAAATAACTCAACACACAGCCATTATTGTCAAAATAGCTGGCAACAAAAGTGAGTACACCCTAAGTGATAACAGCTATACGTCGTTTAACCATGCAAAGCCACATGTCCTATTCATCATGTTCATGTTTTTGTCTGCTTAACAGGACTATACAAATCTGTGTATCTTGTATTAGAGCAGTTAAAATTTGGTGCTTTGAGTACAATTCTCTCATTCTGACCACTGGATGTTCAACATCACCTCATGGCAAAGAACTCTCTGAGGATTTGAGAATTAGAATTGTCGCTCTCCACAAAGATGGCCTAGGCTATAAGAAGATCAGTAACACCCTGAAACCGAGTTACAGTACAGTGGTCAGTATCACATAGAGGTTTTCCAAGACGGGTTCCACTCGGAACAGGCCTCGCAAGGGTCGATCAAAGAAGTTGAGTCCTCGTGGTGTGCGTCAGGTGCAGAAGCTGGCTTCAAAAAACAGACGCATGAGTGCTGCCAGCATTGCTTTAGAGGTTGCAGAAGTGAAAGGTCAGCTTGTCAGTGCTCAGACCATACACCACACACTGCAACAAGTCGGTTTGCATGGCTGTCGTCCCAGAAGGAAGCCTCTTCTGAAGCTGGCTCACAAGAAAGCCTGCAAACAGTTTGCTGAAGAAAACCTGTCCAAGAGCATGAATTACTGGAACCATGTCCTGTGGTCTGATGAGACTCAGATAAACTTGTTTGGCTCAGATGGTGTCCAGCATGTGTGGTGACGGCCTGGTGAGGAGTACCAAGAAAACTGTGTCTTGTCTACAGTCAAGCATGGTGGTGGTAGCATCATGGTCTGGGGCTGCATGAGTGCTGCTGGTGCTGGGGAGCTGCGGTTCATTGAGGGAAACATGGATGCCAACATGTACTGTAACATTCTGAAGCAGAACATGATGCCCTCCCTTCAGAAACTGGGTTTTCCAACATAATGACCCCAAACACACGGTCAAGATGACAACTGCCTTGCTGATGAAGCTGAAGGTGAAGGTGATGGAGTGGCCAAGTATGTCTCCAGACCTGAACCCTATTAACCACATGTGGGGCATCCTCAAGCTGAAGGTGGAGAAGCGTCATGTGTCTAACATCCAGCAGCTCTGTGATGTCATTATGGAGGAGTGGAAGAGGATCCCAGCAACAACCTGCAGCTCTGGTCAATTCCAAGCCCAGGAGGATTAAAGCAGTGCTAGATAACAGTGGTGCTCACACAAAATATTGACACTTTGGACACAGTTTTGAAATGTTCACTTAGGGTGTACTCACTTTTGTTGCCAGCTATTTTGACAATAATGGCCGTATGTTGAGTTATTTTCAGAGGACAGTAAATCTACACTGCTATACATGTTGCACATTGACTCTAAAATATATCCAAGTTTCATTTTTATAGTATTGTCCCTTGAGAAGTTATAATAAAATAGTTGCTGAAATGTGAGGGGTGTACTCACTTTTCTGAGATACTGTATACAGTGGTGTGAAAAAGTTTTTGCCCCCTCCTTTTTTTTTTTTTTTTTTTTTGCATATTTGTCACACTTGAATGATTCATATCATCAAACAAATTGTAATATTACACAAAGATAACCACAAAAGTAATACAAAATGTATTAAAGTAAATACAAAATGCAGTTTTGAAATAATGATTTAATTTATTAAGGGAAAAAGCTGTCCAAACCTGCCTGGCACTATGTGAAAAAGTAATTGCCCCTAAATCTAATAACTGGTTGTGCCACCCTTGGCAGCAACAACTGCAATCAAGCATTTGTGATAACTGGCAATGAGTCTTTCACATCGCTGTGGAGGAATTTTGCAGAATTGTTTTAATTCAGCCACATTGGAGGGTTTTCGAGCATGAATGGACTGTTTCAGGTCATGCCACAGCATCTCAATCGGATTTAAGTCCAGACTTTGACTTAGCCACTCCAAAACCTTAATTTAGTTTTTCTTGAGCCATTCAGAGGTGGACTTGCTGGTGTGTTTGGGATCATTGTCCTGCTGCAGAACCCAAGTGCGCTTGAGCTTGAGGTCACAAACTGATGGCTGAACAATCTCCTTCAGGATTTTCTGACAAAGTGCAGAATTCATGGTTCCATCAATTATGGCAAGTCATCCAGGTCCTGAAGCTCCAGAACCTGGATGACCAGGTCCAGCCCCAGACCATCACACTACCACCACCATGTTTGACTGTTGGTATGATGTTCTTTTTATGAAATGCTGTGTTGGTTTTACATCAGATGTAACGGGACACACACCTTCCAAAAAGTTCAACTTTTGTCACATCAGTCCACAGAATATTTGCCCAAACATCTTGGGGATAATCAAGATATTTTTTGACAAATGTGAGACAAGCCTTTGTGTTCTTTTTGTTCAGCAGTGGCTTTTGCCTTGGAACTCTCCCATGGATGCCGTTTTTGCCCAATCTCTTTCTTATTGTTGAATCATGAACACTGACCTTAATTGAGGCAAGTGAGGCCTGCAGTTCTTTAGATGTTGTTCTGGGTTCTTTTATGACCTCCTGGATGAGTCGTCGTTGCACTCTTGGAGTAATTTTGGTAGGCCGGCCACTCCTGGGAAGGTTTACCACTGTTACAAATTTTGTCCATTTGTGGATAACGGCTCTGACTGTGGTTCACTGGAGTCCCAAAGCCTTAGAAATGGCTTTATAACCCTTTCCAGACTGTTACATGTCAACTATTTTGTTTCTCATCTGTTCTTGAATTTCTTTAGATCACAGCATGATGTGTTGCTCTTTAAGCATGCTTCACTTTGTCAGATAGATTCTATTTAAGTGATTTCTTGATTCAACAGGTCTGGCAGTAATCAGGCCTGGGTTTGGCTAGTGAAATTTAACTCAGCTTTCTAAAATAATGTGGTTAACGACAGTTCTTTCATGATTTAACAGGAGGGGGCAATTAATTTTTCACGTAGCGCCAGGTAGGTTTGGACAGTTTTTTCCCTTAATAAATGAAATCATCATTTAAAAACTGCATTTTGTATTTACTTGCATTATCTTTGTGAAATATTAAAATTTGTTTGATGTTCTGAGTCTTTTGTGTGACAAATATGCAAAAAAAAAAAAAAATACAATAAAAATAATAATAATAAAAAAATAACAGGAAGGGGGCAAAAACCTTTTCCCGGCACTGTATACATACACACACAGTATATATATATATATATACACTACAGTCAAAAGTTTTTGAACAGTAAGATTTTTAATGTTTTTTAAAGAAGTCTCTTCTGCTCACCAAGCGTGCATTTATTTGATCCAAATACAGCAAAAGCAGAAATATTGTGAAATATATTTACTACTTAAAATAACTTTCTATTTGAATATATTTTAAAATGTAATTTATTTCTGTGATCAAAAATGAATTTTCAGCATCATTACTCCAGTCTTCAGTGTCACATGATTCTCCAGAAATCATTTTAATATGCTGATTTGCTGCTCAAGAAACATTTCTGATTATTATTATTATTATTATTATTATTATTATTATTATCAATATTTAAAACAGTTGAGTAAATTTTTTTTCAGGATTCTTTGATGAATAGAAAGATCCAAAGATCCGCATTTATCTGAAATAAAAAGCTTTTGTAACATTATACACCATACAGGAGTCAGTATAATTTTTTTGGGAAAGAAATGATAGAAATGAATACTTTTATTTAGCAAGGATGCTTTAAATTGATCAAAAGTGATGATAAAGACATTTATAATGTTACAAAAAATTTCAGATAAATGCTGTTCTTCTGAACTTTCTATTCATCAAAGAAACCTGAAAAAATTCTACTCAGCTGTTTTCAACATAAAGCAGCAAATCAGCATATTAGAAATTATTAGAAATAATAGAATCTATTTTTTTATATTTTTTTTTTACTGATTTTTATATTGACTTTGTGATGACTGTACTAAAACCTAATATGTTTATTTTGTAATTAAAGAATAGGTTTGTTGTACATTTTGTTGGTTTTCATTGCATTTGCTGACAAGCCACACTCTGTAAATATCCAGCATTATTTCTGCGCTCAGGTCAGACGGTCACGTGATATTCCAGGTGAGACACAGGTGTAAGCAGAGGCCTCACGCGCTCCATCCATTATTCAGACGGAGGAATCTGATTGGCTGCTGCATGAGCGTGTGTCTGCACACCTGTCGCGTTCCGTCTGTCTCTCTTCTGAACACCGTCGTCCTCAGAGTGTCTCCTGTGGGTCAAGAGACTTAAGGATCTGGTAAAGTCATTTATTTCATTATGATCAGATATCTGTGTGCTGGTGTTTGTGTTTGTTGGAATGAAACTGATCTGAGATCAGCTCAGGGTTGGGCTCGTGTCTTCAGTTACGTCTCTGGCAGGTGAATGTGTTCTGTCACATCACAGAGCAAAAACCAAGGCATTTCAATTATTTATGTGTGCTTGTGGCTGCTAAGGTGTCATGAGTCTTTTAATGTGTTGCTACGTGCAGGGCCGGATTTACCTCTTATTGTGACATAGGCAAATTAATAATATATACTATTACCAACCCAAAACAGCAAACAAAATTAATCTCAATTAATATGAAAATTGTTACAGTCTCTATCGCAGAATTCCATTGCTGATTAAAAAAAATGTAATTTTATTTTACAGCAAGTAATGGAGGCTTGAGCCTTTAATATGCAGACTAATGCAGTTATAAGAGAGAGAGAAGCGTGTGTGAATTACCCGAGTCTGTCTCTTAACTGTGTTCGGCAGCCAGAGGTGTAAAGATACCTAAAAAACCAAGCTTGAGTAAAAGTACAGATAGCTTACAGTGAAAATTACTCCACTACACATTACAAGTCACCAATTCCAGCTCTACCAATAGCGAATATGCAAGTTTAACTTCTTCAAAAACAGCGATGTCACCTCCATGCCGAGAAATATCATGCTTTTCAGTTACAAAACTAGGCTACTTTATTGATAAAGTCGCAGGGCAGCGCTGACAAGTTTCTGTGCGCGTTTGATCCGAGTGTGCTTTAATGTGAGTCTGTACTGTATTTGTATTTATTTGTATGTGAAATACCGGGAGAAATAACTGATTCGTAGATATTGGAAAAATGGAAAAAGTTTGTCGTTTTTATCTTATTTATTTATTGTTAGTTTATTTTCTTGGTAAAAGTCTTTTTGGGGTTTGGTTCTTTCGCTGTTATAGGTACCCTGTAGAATAACAAGTAATTATTTCTCTTTATTGTAATTGGGCCTCCCTGCACACACTGCAAAAAAGGCTTATCTTAGTATTTTTGTCTTGTTTATAGTAAAAATATCTAAAAATTCTTAAATTAAGATGCATTTACTAGATAAGCACAATGACGTAAGATATTTAGTCTTGTTTCCAGGGGAAACAGCATTTTGCTGTTAGATCAGTAAAATTATCTTCCAGTGGGGTAAGTAAAATAATCTTGTTTTAAGAATATCTTTCTTACACTACTGGCAGATTTTTTTTGGGTTTTTTTAAGCAAAAAGTACTTAATTTAGTTTTTTCCCCTTGGAAACAAGACTAAATATCTTACGTCATTGTGCTTATCTAGTAAATGCATCTTAATTTAAGAATTTTTAGATATTTTGACTAGAAACAAGACAAAAATACTAAGTAAGATAAGCCTTTTTTGCAGTGCATTCATATGCATAAATCTGACCCTGGCTATGTGGTTTCTAACATGTTCTGAGGGTTTTTTGTGCAGTTGCTAAGGTGTTCTAAGTGATTTTAATTTGTTGTTGCTATGCGGTGTTGGGTGGTTTTGTACTGTCTAAAGTGTCTCTGTGTTCTCAGGTCGGAGCTGAAGATGGTTTCTCCTGCGATCGCTTTGGCTTTTCTTCCGCTCTTGCTCACACTGATTATCCGTTACCGATATTACTTCGTGCTGCTGTATCGGGCCGTTCTGATCCGCTGGGTGAGGGACTGTCTGACGGGCCTCAGCCGAGAGGAGCGGGCATTTCAGTACATTCTGACCCACGCCACACCTGGAGACGCCCAGAGCATCCTGGACACATTTGACCACTGGTGCAGCAAAGTGGAGTTCATCAGCAACATCGGACCCAAGAAAGGTCATAAACACACTCTAAACACATTGACACATCTATCGTCATCGTGTTCAGGTGGATTCGCTTTTTACTAGGTCTTACTGCTTATTTGTATTTTTAGAGGAGACATTTATTTTTCTAGTAGGTAAATTTGTGATTTGCATCTTTGACCCCAAAACTCTTGCATGTGAAGCATCTAAATAAGAGCATCTTCTAAATGTAAATATAGATGGAATTTGACTCCAGCGTCCTAACCATTGGAGATGATTAGAGAGGTTTAAAACTGTGATTCTCAACCAGGGGCCCACAAGATGACTTAAAATGAATTAATATAAGACAAAACAACCTTTTAAAATAAGCTAAAACAAATAAAAATCAGGATATTTTATTTTAATTTACCACCTCCACAACTGATTGTTTTCTTTGATGAACAAGGATTCACACAGCCTTGAAAAACATGGATATTTCAGGTAGGCTTTTTTTAATAGTGTGATTACTAGACCTGTAAAAGTCAGGGAAATTAATAATGCAACGGCCATTTTCATAAAGCATATACATTTGTTATATCAAGCTCCAAAATATTTTATCAGGTAGAAATTGTGAGTAAAAAAGGAAAGCCATTTCACTGATGAAGTCAAGTGACACAGTCTTTATTTCTATAACGCTTTTTACAGATTGTTTCAAAGCAGCTTCACAGTAATAAACTGTTAATGATACAAAATTCATCGATTATGAAACAACTTCAGTTTCAGTTATAAAGCAGCTCTACAGAAGACAACAGTCTCAATATTCAGATCAATTCAGATTGTTCTCATGGAGCGCAGCTGGAAGAAAACAAAACCAGAGGTATTTTGCATTGCATGGAAGGATAGTATTTCTACCTACAGAAAGGTCTAAAACTGCTAGATATACATTCACATTTAGTCATTTAGCAGATGCTTTTATCCAAAGCGACTTACAAATGAGGACAATAGAAGCAATCAAAACCAACAAAAGAGCAATAATATGTAAATGCTGTAAGTAAGATTTGCTTACTTTTTGCACTCTTTTTAGAAAACAAACACAACCCTAGGTGTTTATTTGATACAGTGGCTAAATTAACAACAAATAAAGCATCAACAGGTTCAGACATTTTCCAACAGCACAGCAAAAATGACTTTGAGTTTTTTTATTTAGTTCTGCTATTTCCTGTTTATCTCTGTGAAGCTGCTTTGACACAATCTGTATTATAAAAAGGTGACTCATCCGATAGTGTCAGTGCAGTCAAATCAATAATATTCCTGGATATTAAGTGTCTTTTAAAAACATAAATAAGTACATAAACATGAATTAAGAAAGTAAATGGGGTCCATTCTTAGATTAAACATCATTGGCTGTCACACAGGTAAGATTCTGGACCGGCTGCTGCAGGAACACTGTCCCATCACGGTGCTGGAGCTGGGCACTCACTGCGGCTACAGCACGGTCCGCATCGCCCGCTCGCTGCCCATCGGCGCCCGCATTTACTCCGTCGAGATGGACGAGAGAAATGCTCAGGTGGCTGAGAAAATCATCCGGCTGGCAGGTTTTGATGAGGACATGGTGAGTTCATGAGACACATTTACATTTACATTGTCATTTAGCAGACGCTTTTATCGAAAGACACTTACAAATGATGACAATAATATGCAATAGTATGCAAGTGCTATGACAAGTCTCGGTAACGGAGTATACGTAGCAAGGTTTATATACAGGTGCATCTCAATAAATTAGAATGTTGTGGAAAAGTTCATTCATTTCAGTAATTCAACTCAAATTGTGAAACTCGTGTATTAAATAAATTCAGTGCACACAGACTGAAGTAGTTTAAGTCTTTGGTTCTTTTAATTGTGATGATTTTGGCTCACATTTAACAAAAACCCACCAATTCACTATCTCAACAAATTAGAATACTTCATAAGACCAATAAAAAAAACGTTTTTAGTGAATTGTTGGCCTTCTGGAAAGTATGTTCATTTACTGTATATATATTCAATACTTGGTAGGGGCTCCTTTTGCTTTAATTACTGCCTCAATTCGGCGTGGCATGGAGGTGATCAGTTTGTGGCACTGCTGAGGTGGTATGGAAGCCCAGGTTTCTTTGACAGTGGCCTTCAGCTCATCTGCATTTTTTGGTCTCTTGTTTCTCATTTTCCTCTTGACAATACCCCATAGATTCTCTATGGGGTTCAGGTCTGGTGAGTTTGCTGGCCAGTCAAGCACACCAACACCATGGTCATTTAACCAACTTTTGGTGCTTTCGGCAGTGTGGGCAGGTGCCAAATCCTGCTGGAAAATGAAATCAGCATCTTTAAAAAGCTGGTCAGCAGAAGGAAGCATGAAGTGCTCCAAAATTTCTTGGTAAACGGGTGCAGTGACTTTGGTTTTCAAAAAACACAATGGACCAACACCAGCAGATGACATTGCACCCCAAATCATCACAGACTGTGGAAACTTAACACTGGACTTCAAGCAACTTGGGCTATGAGCTTCTCCACCCTTCCTCCAGACTCTAGGACCTTGGTTTCCAAATGAAATACAAAACTTGCTCTCATCTGAAAAGAGGACTTTGGACCACTGGGCAACAGTCCAGTTCTTCTTCTCCTTAGCCCAGGTAAGACGCCTCTGACGTTGTCTGTGGTTCAGGAGTGACTTAACAAGAGGAATACGACAACTGTAGCCAAATTCCTTGACACGTCTGTGTGTGGTGGCTCTTGATGCCTTGACCCCAGCCTCAGTCCATTCCTTGTGAAGTTCACCCAAATTCTTGAATCGATTTTTCTTGACAATCCTCATAAGGCTGCGGTTCTCTCGGTTGGTTGTGCATCTTTTTCTTCCACACTTTTTCCTTCCTCTCAACTTTCTGTTAACATGCTTGGATACAGCACTCTGTGAACAGCCAGCTTCTTTGGCAATGAATGTTTGTGGCTTACCCTCCTTGTGAAAGGTGTCAATGATTGTCTTCTGGACAACTGTCAGATCAGCAGTCTTCCCCATGATTGTGTAGCCTAGTGAACCAAACTGAGAGACCATTTTGAAGGCTCAGGAAACCTTTGCAGGTGTTTTGAGTTGATTAGCTGATTGGCATGTCACCATATTCTAATTTGTTGAGATAGTGAATTGGTGGGTTTTTGTTAAATGTGAGCCAAAATCATCACATTTAAAAGAACCAAAGACTTAAACTACTTCAGTCTGTGTGCATTGAATTTATTTAATACATGAGTTTCCCAATTTGAGTTGAATTATTGAAATAAATGAACTTTTCCACAACATTCTAATTTATTGAGATGCACCTGTATATATATATATATATATATATATATATATACATACACACACACACACACACACACACACACAGACATATAACAAAAAGAAAACAAGTAGATAGAATAGAAAAAGAATAGGGAAAGCTAGTGTTAGAGGCCTTTTTTAAGAAAACAAGCAGTTAGAAAACAAATAGAGAGTGCTAGAGTTATAGGGTCAAGTAAAGATGGAAGAGATGTGTTTTTAGCCGATTCTTGAAGATGACTAAGGACTCAGCTGCTGGGATTGAGTTGGGCAGGTCATTCCACCAGGAGGGAACATTTAATGTAAAAGTCTGTGAAAGTGATTTTGTGCCTCTTTGGAATGAACAATAAAGCACCGTTCACTTGCAGAACGCAAGCTTCTAGAGACACATAGGTCTGAAGTAGTGAATGAGGGCGTTTGCGTGGAGACAGAAGTTCAGTTCAGTGTGTTGTACTTATTTAAACATTTTCACTTGACAAAAAGCACGTATGAAAAGACAGCAAAACCACTGAACAGATGGTACATCTATCCCTCACATACTTGCCTTCATTTATCTTTCTTCCTTTACTTACTTACTGGTTGTCTGATACACACTACTCGTCAAACGTGTGGAATAATTAAGATTTAATGTTTTTGAAAGAAGTCTCTTCTGCTCATCAAGGCTGCATTTATTTGATCAAACAATACAGTAAAAATAGTGAAATATTATTATAATTTAAAATATCTGTTTTCTATGTGAATATCTGTTAAACTGTAATTTATTTCTGTGATCAAAGCTGAATTTTCAGCATCATTCCAGTCTTCAGTGTCACATGATCCTTCAGAAATCATTCTAATATGCTGATTTGCTGCTCAAGAAACATTTCTGATTATTAGCAATGTTGAAAACAGTTGTGCTGCACAATATTTTTGTGGAAATCATGAAACATTTTATTTTTTTGGATTCACAGATGAATAGAAAGGCCAAAAGAACAGCATTTATTTGAAATAGAAATCTTTTGTAACATGATAAATGCCTGTACTGTCGCTTTTGATTAATTTAATGTGTCCTTGATGAATAAAAGTATTCATTTTTTTACGTAATTAGTTACTTTTTAAGGAAGACAATATTGTAATGCATTCCTTTCCATAAAAAGTAACCAAGGAACATAATTATTTACTTTTTTTAGGAAGTAACGCAATATTGTAATGCATTACTTTTAAAAGTAACTTTCCCCAACACTGTGTTGGTCTGAGTGGTTTGATCTGTTCCTCAGGTGGAGCTGATCGTGCGTCCGTCGGATGAGGTGATCCCGCGTCTGCGTGAGGATTTCGGCGTGGAGCGTCTGGATCTGGTGTTCATGGATCACTGGAAGCGCTGTTACCTGCCGGACCTGCAGATGCTGGAGGGCAGCGGTCTGCTGGGAGAGGGCTCCATCATTCTGGCCGATAACGTCATCTTCCCCGGAGCACCCAACTTCCTGCGACACGCGCGCTGCTCGGGCCTGTACGAGGTCAGAGTTCACCGCGCCACGCTGGAGTACATCCGGGGCATCCGCGACGGCATGGCCGAGCTCACCTTCCTCGGGATCAAGTAAAACACACTTGCAGGATGTTAACGTGACGCTCTGAACAGTTCGTGTCACAGCTTTCATTTATTTGATCCTTGTTCGCTAACGTCACCAATCATCAGGTGATGAGCAACATTCACATTTACGCATTTATCCAAAGTGACTTACATTGCATTCAACGCACACATTAACATTTGATTGTTCCTTGCTTTTCCTGGGAATCGAACACATGACCTTGGCGTTGCTAGTGACAAGATTTACTGTTTGAGCTACAAGAAAAACATGAAACATTTATTAAGTTTGAGGACTTGTGAGATCAACAGGTAATTAAAGTTGACATGAAATAAAAATTCATCTTACTAATTTTATTATGGACAATTCATCTGTGCATATTTTGTTAACCTCATGTTTTATTAAAATGTAGTAACTGAACCTTCTGGTGAAAACTTAGTAATGTAAAATATTTTCATAAATAAATTTCCACTGGACAAAAAACTCTGGTAAAGAGTGAAAAAGAAAACACAAGTACTTTTATCCCTCACAACTTCTTTTCATTCATCTTTCTTTCTTGATGAAACAGAATTTAATATAATGTTTAATATATATATATATATATATATATATATTTGATTACATGAATATTTAAATTGCAGTTAGGTATTTTCAGAAAAATTTTACATATAAACACACACACACATATATATGTATATGTATATTTACTTTTACTTTTAGTCATTTAGCAGACGCTTTTATCCAAAGCGACTTACAAATGAGGACAACAGAAACAATCAATTGTAGTATTAAAACAACTAAAACTGATCCAAAACTAAAAGCTAAAACTTTATAAATAGTATATATACACACACATTAAAAAAATAATTAAATAAAAATGAGAAATGCATATGACAAAATTTCTAAACTTAACATTTAAATGAAAACAAAATAAAGCTACAAACAATTCAAAATATTAAGAGAACAAAAGGTATAAGAGTGTAATAATGATTCTAACATAAAACTAAGCCAAACACCAAAACCAACTATGTGTATGTACACACACACACAGACATATATGAACACACACACACGCGCATATCCATAAATTCAATATTATTTCATTTCCATGTAGTTTGTTGAAGTACTAAAATAACTCAAATTAAATAAAACTAAAACTTAATAAATAACTTAATAGAAAAAAACTAATGAAATGACAAACATTACTACAACTGTAACTAAAATTAAAATAGATAACATATACAAATCAAACTACATTAGTTTAACAGTAATCCTAAAAAAAATAACTGTGCCAAACATACAAGTAAGAAATGGTTATAAAAACTGAAAGAGAAGTGAAACAAGTAATAGGAAAGAGAATAAATGAAAAGTGATACTTATCCCTTGCCGGTGTCCCTGTCCGGTGGAGTCGCACGGTAGAGTCGATGGACTTTACACACTTCGGTCTTCACACGATGAGGGCTGCCGCGGTATAATAACCTTTTTTACACCTGTCTAACAAATCACTAATTGAATTCAGCTGGACACGTTTTCCTGTTAATCACAGTAAATGGCCACGCAAGCGCAGACACTAACAAGGTACGCCATACAGTACGAGACCAAACGCGATTTCAGCACGTCTCCACTCAGTAAACAAAACAAGCGTTTCCTAGCAACGGCAACTGTGCTAAACACTAATGAGACAAGTAAATACACTTACGAGCTACTTTTAACTTCTGCTGATAGACTGCTTCTCTCAAAGAGTATTTCTTACACCGTCTTCTGCTGACGCTTGAACACACTTTCCTGTTAATCACAATAAATGGCCACGCAAGCGCAGACACTAACAAGGTACGTACGAGACCAAACGCAATTTCAGCACGTCTATATATATATATATATATATATATATATATATATATATATATATGTGTATGTATATGTATATGTGTATATATGTGTATATATATATATATATATATATATTGCTGTTGTGTATATGTATATATATATATATATATATATATATATATATGTATGTATGTGTATATATGTATGTGTATATATGTATATGTATATATATATATATATATATATATATATATATATATAAAATACATAGGAAACCAGAAATAAGAAATGTTTTTTAACAGAGTTTTAAAAATAGATAAAGTTCAAGTTGATTTATGTTAGATAAAATATGACATTCATTCAGACTAAAGTCGGTAAATGTTCTTTTAATTTGTTAAAGTTGGCATGAAATGAAAATTACCCCATCTAGTCTCTGAATGCATCTTATAGATCTTATTGTGAACAATTCAACCCTACATGCTTTATGTTTTTTAATTGTTTGACATAATGTTGAAGTCTTTTTAAGCTCCGCTGCTACAAACTCACGCTCATCTGCATACACTTGAGAGCCACGCCCACATCTACTTTTGTTACTTTTTGATAATCTGTTTCACTTGTCATGATGCAGAGAAAAAAAAAGAGCCTTCAAGTCTTGAATGATGTAAATAACTGATTCTATTCAAATGGGACGGAAAATTGACAAATAATACAAGATGAATAATTGACTACAAATTTATTTACAACCACAAAGTATTAAGATACAGACAGCTCAAATCTGTTCCTAATCTCTCAGTTCAAAGGTTCATGAACACACATGATTTAGTGAGTCGGGGCTGTAAAGTAGAGGTTTGATGACATGCAGAAACAGCGAGTAACTCAGTAACGTGATCGGCTAAAGAGTCACCGTATGGTTTCTACGAGCTTGAAAAGTGACAAAAGTTCATGTTGCAACAAGTGCAGCTTTTATCAGAAACACAGTAACACTGAACACTCAGTGTCTCGTGATCTGTGTGTGTGTGTGTGTTTTAAGAGTCCAGCTGCACACAGACGTTTCTTTCCAGTCCATCGTAGTTCTTCATGCACAAAGCCTTTGAAAGCAACAGCAAAACCACACTGACACACAGCTGAGAGCGTCTGACTGATGGATCTGGTCTAGATCTGGTCTAGATCATCCACTGGTCCTGGTCTTGATCGGCTCCTTCCATGTCGACCTGTCAACGAGCGACACTCACATCATTCACCGACAATCAAAACTCACAACTCAACTGAAGCTGGCGAGTCACATCAGTGTTTGTTCTGTCAAACAGCAAAAGACTCTGATTTTGGTTTATGTAAGCAGTTGCTAAAAAAACTTTACACTTTACATATTTAATATCAAAATCAATGGGTCTCATTGATTAAACATGCATGACTGTTATTTTGGTATCATTGAAATACTAGTTTTTATTAATATTTTGAATTTGTTTTATTTATATAATTTTCTGTTTTCATCTTAATTTTAGTAAATTATTGTGTTTTTGTCATAGTCATAGTTTTTATCTCTCTGTCTATATATATATATATATATATATATGTGTGTGTGTGTGTGTGTGTGTGTGTGTGTATATACTAGTGCTGTCAATCGATTAAAAAAATTAACTAATTAATCACACATTGTCTTAATCGCGATTAATCCCACCTAACATTAAAGTTTTTAAATATACTTTTATATTGCAATAATTCCACATTCAATCTTCAAATTAATGTACAAACAACAAAGACAGTATATTTTTAATATTTGTTTAATACCATCTTTTTTAATGACTGAAGGCCAGTTTCACTGATACCAATTAATACTGGTTTCCCCATAAAATAAAAAAAATCCCCCCTAATATTTAACCATTGACTATAGCCATTCAACATTACATTATAATTAAGAGCTATCAATTTTTAACATTTATTAGACTTTAAAAATAACTTCTAATTTAAGTGAACTTAAAACAATCTTCATATATATAATAAATATCATATTTACCTGTGCCCCTCAGCAGAAATATACAGAAACTGAATAAAGTTATCAAACACTAAATTCTAAATTAAATATAGATGATTCCTTAAAGCTATAAAAGTTATTGATTTCCTCTCCCTTTTTCTTTTTCCTTTGATGAACAGACATCACAGCAGCTGGTTATTAGGTTGTTTTGGCTGCTATTACTTTAAGAGCTGCCGCTGCTGAACATGACGCAGATCTGACGCGCATCATGTTTTCTCTCAACTCTCTTTACCTTTTCTGACACACTTCAGGTCATAAAGTCTCTATTAATGAGCTGACGAGTTGAATCGGGTGTGTTAGATGAGGGAGACAGTGTTAGGATGCTCCAGAACAGTTTGGAAAACATTTCAGAGACATGTTCTAAATGTGACTCATATATAACATATTAAATGCACGCACAGATTCACGGCAGCTTTAAATCGCCTTTTCGGTAACTTCATGCCTTAACTGACCACGACATTACATGTTCATAGTTTCTTTCGAGATTTGATATGATACAGGCTACAGCGCGCGCCGGCGCACGAGCACAGTACCGTTTCCACGCTGTTTGACTCGCGTCAACTCGTGAAGTTAGAGCGTGCGTCTGAAACATCTCCGGTTTGATGTGATCGTAAAGATGTTCTGCAACTGAATAAATGCACTTCTTGTCAAGAAAAAAAGAGAGAGAGAAGTAGCAGTTGTGAGTGGGGTGGCCAACCCTAGGCTCTGCCCCTGCGTTAAAATATATATATATATATATATATAGTTTTAGTTGTACTTATTTTAGTACTTTAAATAAAAATGAGAAATTTTGCCTTTGCAACTGGCTGAGATAAGATAATTTTAGGGTTTTGTTTAACATTTTTTATTTTGTTAATAATTGTATTTTTTATTTCAGTTCATTTTATGTAAAGAAGTAATGAATGTTTATTTTTAGTTTGAGTTGTAGTTTTAGTTAACTATAATAACCCTGGTGCATAAGCGCAAATTAAATAAAATGAAATCTGCATACAAATGTTTTGTTTTAGCAAATTATGATTACCAACAACTGTTGTACTACAGAACTACCAAATTTCGCCATAAGTTAAATATATTAAGTTTCTACAATATATAAATATATTGTAGAAACTTAATTTCCTGTAAAGCTGCTTTGCAACGATTTGTATTGTGAAAAGTGCTATACATATAAACTTGAATTGAATTGAATTGTACTAAAATTTATTCTGAATTTATGGGAAAATGTGGAACTGAAACTACATATGCAAAAATTTATTTTCTGGTTTCACTTTAATTGTAGTTAAAATTTTAATAATTTTGTTGTGTGTTTTTTCAATCTTTATATATTATTTATTAAGTTTTGTTTATTAGTTTTAGTTAATTTAGTTTATTTCAGTACTTTAATTTAAACTAAATGAAAATTAGAAATGCTGCTTTGGCAACTAGCTGAAATTAAATGTTTAATTTTTAATATTTTATTTTAACATTTTTTTTTATTTCAAGTAATGAAAACGTACAAGCTCTCCTGTGCATATAAATATAAAATAATCCACGTAATTATTAGTGAATGAGACCCACTGATATTTATAATAATAATTGAAGGCATTATATACGCTACGTGTTAAAATGTCTTAAATATTTTCAGATTTATCTTTTATGACCTGAAGCAGCAGTAATGATTATATACATTAATGTATTTTTGATTAGAAAGCTCAGATTCACTCATTTGATCGTGTGTGTGTGTCTGTCTGTCTCTGTGTGTGTGTGTGTGTCTCTTGACCTCATTAATTTCTCCATCATCAGGAAACTCGTTGTAGATGTTCATGTCGTCCATGTCCTGCATGTCTTCATCGTCTTCTGAGTCTTCCTCGCTGTCCTCCTCGTCTTCATCGTCCTCCTCCTCTTCCTCATCAAAGGTCTTTCAGGAAGGTAAAGCACACGTCACACACTCATCCAGCGACAGGAAACACATCTCAGCGTCTCACGCTCACCTCAAAGATGGGCCGACCGATGGGCATCAGGTTATTGTCCTTCTCTGCGATGTTCTGTAACTGCAGACACAAAGCCTCATCAGCACACACACATAAACACACACATGCACACACGCACTCTTACAAACACACACACACTCTCATGCACGCACACACACACACTCACATACACGCACACGCACTCTCACACACACTCTCAGACGCACACTCCCACACTCACATGCACACACTCACTCTCACACACACACACGCACTCTCATGCACACACACACTCTCAGACGCACACTCACTCACACACACGCACACACACACTCTCAGATGCACACACACGCAATCGCACACACACGCACTCACTCTCACACACACATGCACACTCACACTCTCAGACGCACTCACACACTCACTCTCACACACGCACTCTCACGCACACACACTCACACACGCACTCTCACGCGCACACACACTCAGACGCACACTCACACGCTCACTCTCACGCGCACACACACTCAGATGCACACTCACACACTCTCTCACGAACACTCACACACACTCACACACTCTCAGACGTACACTCACACTCACATGCGCACACACACACACACACTCTCACAGTCACACACACACACACACACACTCTCTTTGTAAGAGTCACTTGAGGGGTGGTATGTGGAGACTCTCTCTCTCTCTCACACACACACACTGAGACTGACCCAGGTCTGGTGCTGTTGCTCCTGCTGGTGCAGCTCTGCTTCATCCACACACGGCCGGTCCAGATTAAACCACAGAGACTCGGTCACTCGTGGGAACAGAGACGGGAACAGGGTGGACATCTCTGCACACACATTAATGCTTTCATCATATGATTTCCTTGAGTAATACGCAATTACTTAAAGAAAAATCATGCAGTTAATTACTAACCATATTCTTATCATTTTTTTAGTACTCTGTTAATCTATGATGGTATTCTCATAAATTTATATACATTGTATAGTATTAATAAATGGCATAGAATCACTAAAATACCATGTTTTAATGTGCACTATGCCAAAGCCATGTTTTTTATAACACACTACGAAATTTGAGTAATAAAATACATGGCATCACTCAGAAGTATTATGGTACTACCATGTTTTGTGCATATGCACTATAGTAATACCATGTTTTATGACATCATTTTCTTATACTGTAAATATAAATGCATGGCATCACTCTTACGAAAATTAACCATGCTTTTATTGTAGTAAAAGTGAAGTAACCATGTTTTTTTGTTTTTTGTTTTTGGCATATTGATAACCATTTGTATAACCACCAATTTGTATAGTTAAACTATGGTTAGTGTAGCAAAACCATGGTTAGTTTGTGGTTACCATGGTTTAAGTATAGTAACCATGGTGTTCTGGTTTTATTTGTTGTTAATTTTCGTAAGGAAATACCGTGGTATTAACACGTTATCACATGTACTACCGTATTTTTAGACATGCATCAAGGTAGTTCTATAACACTGTTTTAAGACGTATGTAAA
The DNA here is from genome assembly GCA_039654775.1 of Spinibarbus caldwelli. Classification (NCBI taxonomy): domain Eukaryota; kingdom Metazoa; phylum Chordata; class Actinopteri; order Cypriniformes; family Cyprinidae; genus Spinibarbus; species Spinibarbus caldwelli. The sequence continues at coordinate 1,002,886 of CM077252.1, forward strand.
TACCACGCTATTTCTAAAAACACCGTGATAGTACTACCACAGTATGCTTATTCTTCATAAAAACACTGAAAATTACACAAACAGAAGGGACACGGAATTCTACACTTAAACGCATTTACATGACTAAATACCATGACTGATTCATTTTAATTAGAGTAATTAACATATTTTTACCTGCAGATGCGCAGAAAGTTCAAATGTAAACACACGGCGGTCGCTGGTGCTACACTGAATGTCTCCCCTCGGAAACACCCCTCGCGCTCTTTAGTTCCGCCGCTCCAGTGTCGCCAACTTAACTAGTTTGTTGCTAAATTTAGCAACTTTTCAGACTACCCTAGCAACTTTTTCTTTCGAAAGCACCTAGCAACATAGTTAGCTATTTTTAAAAATGCATTTGGCAACTTTTAGCAACTTGTGACTTAGACAATAAAAAGGCACACATTTTCCGTCTAAATTACACAAAAAAATTAACTCTAAATTAAATCTAAATTAACATATATAATTTTTTTTGATGTAGAGACAATTTTGCATCGTGCAATCACATCACAACATCATTTAGCAACAAATCGACGTTCTTTAGCAACCTTCCCTGAAAATGAGTTGGCAGCACTGCACTAACACAGCCCTCAAAACTCAGAAACCAGCTTATAAAACAGATTTACACACCCAAACTGTGTGAGATCAAAGCAAAGTCAACACACTCTATAAACCCTGAGCTGCATGAGTGCACAATCAGCTGGTGTTTCTGCTGTAATAAATGAGGTTTGCTGGGTTTGGTGTGTGTTATGAGGGTCCAGGAGTCCATGAGGCAGGTCACAGTGACCGTACAGTAGTGAGGAGGGAGGGACGGCGTCTCATTACTCTAATCATGACTCCTCAGGAGTCTTCATGTGGACTTTGATCCGCTGAACCAGCAAGATTCACACAGTCCAGAACCTCCTGGAAAATAAAGAGCATTTCTCGTCTTTAACTACCTTTAACTTCAGGAAAATGGACATTTTACTTTCAAGGTATGAAAACAAAATGTACTTTATTTCATTCATCACAGAGTAGGGTCAGAAGTCTGAGATCACTGGTTATTATGCCTTTGTTTTGCATTTTCTCTGATAAAAAGTTTAATTATTTGAATGAAAAGTTAAAGTTAAAAAAAATTAAGATGATTCTGAGAAGGTTTTAGTATTTTGTCTCATTTTTGCTTTAATGATGGCAGCACAAAAAAACTGATTAGTCCAATAGAAATAGTACAAAATCAAATATTTATTTACTATTTATAAAACATTCAAATATCTCACCAGATCAATCGGATTCAAACAAAAAATGTATTACATATTTATACTTATTTATTTATTTATTTTATTGTTTTATTAGTAACTGAAGATTTTAAGAATGTTTGTTTGGTTTCATTTTTGCAGCACTAATATTTGATTAGGTACATAGAAATAGTGCAGAATCAAATAATTATTTACTATTTAAAGAATGTTAATATATTTATTACATTATAAAAAAAAAAAAACAATTTATACTTCTTAAAATTGTTTTTGTTTTATTTTAAGAATTATTTTATTTATTTCTAAGTAATAAATAAATAAATAATCCCAGACATTAGGATTGCACTTATAAATATTTCTCATAAATCGTGAAAAGCACTATACAAATAAACTTGAATTGAATTGAATGAATTTCTTTGTTTTATTATTATTGTGTATTTATTTATTGTAAATTCTAAAGCATTATTTCATTCATTTGTTTGTTTTAGACAATCTCAGAGATTTGGACTCACTGTATAGCTCACAGTTTTAGGTTAGATTAGTGTATATTGTAACTTTTGCTGTGAGAACAGAACATCTGCTCTGTGACCTTGAGCTAATCTTCACTGATTTGTCTGTCTCGTCTCTCGTCTGTTGTTCTTTTGCACAGGCTGCTGTTGTTTCCAGTGTTTCTGATAGCGCTGCTGTCCTGTGTTTCTGCTGTAGACAAACTCAACATGTGTATGGATGGAAAACACCAGATATCAGAGCCCAGACCCGAGGGACAGCTGTATCAGCAGGTACGACACACACACACACACACACACACACATAATGCAAAACAATACATTATGAAAATGCGCTCACTCTCAGTTCATCAGAGATTAGGATGAGTTTGTTTCTTCATCAGATTTGTAGAAATGTGTCACTGCATCAGTGTCTCAGCAATGGATGCTCTGCAGTGAATGGGTGCCGTCAGAATGAGAGTCCAAACAGCTGATAAAAACATCACAATAATCCACAAGTAATCCACACCACTCCAGTCCATCAGTTAACATCTGGAGAAGACAAAAGCTGAAACAAATCCATCATTAAGACGCTTTTAACTAAAATACCATTGAGTCTATAATCCATAATAACTCTTCCTCCAGTGAAAAAGTGCATCTCCTGTTGTCTCTCGCATCAAAATCCAGCCACATATTTGTTTAGAGCTGTTTTGGCTTGTAAACGCTGCTTGATCTGTGCAGATTTCTCTCCTGATTCAGACCAGAACACTTTTTCACTGGAAGAAGAGTTATTATGGATTATAGACTCAATGGTATTTTAGTTAAAAGCGTCTTAATGATGGATTTGTTTCAGCTTTTGTCTTCTCCAGATGTTAACTGATGGACTGGAGTGCTGTGGATTACTTGTGGATTATTGTGATGTTTTTATCAGCTGTTTGGACTCTCATTCTGACGGCACCCATTCACTGCAGAGGATCCATTGCTGAGACACTAATGCAGTGACACATTTCTACAAATCTGATGAAGAAACAAACTCATCCTGATCTTGGATGAGCACTTCCTGAATGTTGGCGTGTTTCTGTGTCTCAGTGTTCTCCGTGGAAGGATAACGCCTGCTGCACAGCCAACACCACAGAAGAAGCTCATCAGGATAATTCATACCTGTACTACTTCAACTGGAATCACTGTGGCATTATGAGCGACAAATGTAAGAAACACTTCATTCAGGACACGTGTTTCTACGAGTGCTCGCCGCACCTGGGGCCCTGGATTCAGCCGGTACGAGATCATTATACTGCTCAAAACTTTGGAATAATTAAGATTTTAATGTTTTTGAAAGAGTCTTCTCTGCTCACCAGAGCTGCATTTATTTGATCAAAAATACAGTAAAAACATTGAAATATTATTGTCATTTAAAATAGCTGTTTTCTATGTGAATATCTGTTAAACTGTAATTTATTTCTGTGATGCCCAGCTGTATTTTCAGCATCATTACTCCAGTCTTCAGTGTCACATGATCCTTCAGAAATCATTCTAATATACTGATTTACTGCTCAAAAAACATTTCTGATTATTATCAATGTTGAAAACAGTTTTTTTTTTGTTTTTTTTGTGGAAACCGTCATACATTTATTTTTCAGGATTCACAGATGAATAGAAAGTTCAAAAGAACAGCTTTTATTTGAAATAGAAATCTACTGTAACATTATAAATGTCTTTATTGTCTCTTTTGATCAATTTAATGCGTCCTTTATTAATAAAACTATTCATTTATAAAAAAATGTTTTTTTTTGCCCCACAATAATATTCGGCAGCACAACTGTTTTCAACAGCAATAAATTACATTTGAACACATATTCACATAGAAAAGAGCTATTTTAGATTGTAATTATATTTACTGATTTTACAGTATTTTGATCAAATAAACGCAGCCTTGGTGAGCAAAAGAGACTTCTTTTAGAAACATTATAAATCAGAATTTTTGCCAACCCTCAGACAGCATACAAAACTACCAAATTTTGCTATAAGTTTGATCACAACATATAATCATTGCTGTTAATAGTGTTCACTGTCTGTTTGATTACATGATATTAACGATCTGATTGATTTTTACTGTACATTTCTGCCAAATGGACATTAACTTGATATAGTCACCACTGATAAGCTACTCCTAAATATAATGTAGAAACTTTAATTTTCTGTAAAGCTGCTTTGCAATGATTTGCATGGTGAAAAGTGCTATACTAATAAACTTGAATTGAATTGAATAATTATTCAAACTAAGGACTGGTGTAGATGATGTTTGTATTGTCAGTAGTGTATTTGAGCGTCAGTGTTGTTGTGGTGTGTTGAAGGCGAACGAGTCTTGGCGTAAGGAGCGTATTCTGGATGTGCCGCTGTGTCTGGAGGACTGTAAGAGCTGGTTCGAGGACTGTAAGGATGATTTCACCTGTAAAGAGAACTGGCACAAGGGCTGGGACTGGAGCTCGGGTCAGTCCACATGAGATCTGAATGAATCCAGCACTTGAATCTGACTCATTCTGAGCTGCTGATGCCAAAAACAGTGTCTGTTTTGCTCTTTCACGTCACATTTTCTCACTACATATGATGCATTTCATAGCATTTTTGCTTTTGAGAATCATTTGTGTGGTGAAGAAGTCTCATATTCTCCCTTAATCAGCAGAAAACACTCAAACACGATTCCTGTCTGAACTATCTGATCAATTCTCAACTCATTTTCACATGCGTGACAGAAATTATGATCCAGAGACAGAAGAAAATCAAACATAAGCCTGATGATTTCTGCTTTTACTGCATGCAAACAGACACAGATATCTACAGATAATTTCTTTGACATTAAATTGAGTTTTTGAATATATTTTTCCACTCCTTTGCAAGTAAGTTAAATTATATGTAAGTTAAATAATACATTTTGATACTTCTTTTTGTCATTAAAATAGAAATGTTTGATTGCTTTTGTTATTTTGACAAGTACATTAAAGCTGATGCATATATAGAATTAGAAAAATATTCATTGTTATTTTGTGAAAAAACTACATGAAAGTTTTTACTTATATTTTTGAACTCAGCATCAACAAATGAGTTAATATTAGACCTTTTCTGCTAATTAGCAGAACAGTTTTTAAATAAAATAAAATAAAATGTGAAATAAATAAAATAATTTGTACTGGTTGTCTAAAATAAAATATAAATAATATATATATATATATAAATATATATATATTGCCTAAAAACATTATTTCTGAATGTTTGCTGAACATTCAAAATGTCCTGGTTTGTAAATGTTTTAAAAACATTTTTTATTGCTTATACAAATGTTACAGGAACATTACATTGTATCATTTTGCAAACATTATGGGAATGTTACTTTTGAATATTCTCTGAAGCAACATTTAAAAAAGTTGAATGAATGATGTATAAATAACGTGTCTGTGCTGATGTTTTGAGAACATTATTAAAGACCAGATAACATTCTATTACAGTTTTTTTTTCAGCTGCTTACACACAGAATCTTTCCTTGTCACACAGTTTCTGAAAGCTGTCACTCAAACAGCAGAAGCACACACCAAATCTGCAAAACCATACACTGATTCTCAGCCTTTGACTCAGTTTTCAATTTCATAAAACACTTTTTGCAAAACACAACACACAGTTCTCTATGTAACACACACAAATCTAAGAGGAATTAATATTATGGCAAAGGTGTTTGCTTTTGAGATGTGTTTGTGATATTTTGAATGCAGCGCTTCATTTTGCAAGAGATGTGAGGCATTTTGCATTTTATGTGAGCAATTCTTGGATTTGTGTGTAAAGTTTTGAAAAAAAAAAAAAAAAGGCAAAGTTTTGAAAATGTAAGCAGTTGAAAGAAAACGCTAAAGGGATAGTTTGCCCCAAAATGAAAATTCTGTCATTGTTTACTCACTCTCATGTCTTTCCAAACCTCTATGACTTACTTTCTTCTGTTGAGCACAAAAGAAGATATTCAGAAGAATATTGGTAACCAAACAGTTGACGGTAGCCATTGACTTGTACAGTATGGAAAAAATACTATGGAAGCCAATGGCTGTTTAGTGTCCCTTTAAGATTACTGGAAGAACGTTTGCTCAGAACTTTGCCAGAGAATATTCCCTGTTTGCTGGAAGGATGCTAACATCTTCACATCTCTCTCTGTGCCAGGCATTAACCGCTGTCCACATGACTCTCACTGTAGCCGCTGGACGGAGATCTTCCCCAGCGCTCAGGACATGTGTGAGAAGATCTGGTCAAACTCCTACAAGTACACCACGCTCAGCAAAGACAGCGGCCGCTGCATGCAGATGTGGTTCACGGGTCCGAACCCCAACAGAAAGGTGGCTGAGTATTACCTGAATGGCGGTCCGGAGACGGTTGCCATAGCAACAGGCCTGCAGGTGTTTGTGCTGCTGGTGATGCTGCTGCGCTGACCGGATCACAATCACACCTGAGAATAAACGTCTAAAGACCGACCTCATGGAGGATTTTCTGTTGATTTTCTGTGCATGTATCTAAGTCTAAATTAAATCTAATG
>CM077252.1:1016705-1021705 GCA_039654775.1 Spinibarbus caldwelli
TCCTGTTTTTAATTCTTTTGTGTTTGTGAAAAACTTGTTTCTCATTAGATTTTATCTGCATGCAAACATTCAAACAAACATGATGTGCAAAGATTCATCTTGGTTATTTACTATTATAGTTTTTAAGAATATTTTAAATTAGTTTTTATGTTTGCATTTTTCATTTTACTAAAATGTAAATAAAAATTAAAAATATTAGTAATATTGCCATTTCTATTGGTTTTGTTGTTTTTAAATGCTTATGTGTGTATATATATATATATATATATATATATATATATTTATTTAATTATTTAATTCTTTCAGTTTTAGTTTGTTTTTGGACAAAGTTAAACTATATGCAAATGAGACACTTTGCCTTTGCAACTAGATACATTTAAAAATAAATATTTTATTTCTTTTAAAATGTATTTTCTTTCAAACAAAAATGTTTTTTATGGTTTTAATTATGTTGAGTTTTGCACAAACAGCTCGCATTCACATATTCTGCAGAAAGCTTAAAATCTCATTAAACTCTTCTCTCTATGTCAGCAGCAAACGGTTTCTTTACTGCATTGTTTGCTGAATTGTTTAGTTCTTCTGGTCAAACACACGAGTGTAAAAATAGCAGGAGAGTTTTAGTGTGTCACGCATGAATCCGGTGAAGTTTCCACGGATTCCAAACGAGTCTTCAGCGTCTTGAGTTTTGGCATTGAGTGCCGTTTTCCATCTTTTGGGTTCCAGTCTCTTCCTCAGGCATCTAAGGGACATTAGAGGACACATTTCACAAAGTCAATCTTATGAAAACTCATATTAAACCCTAAAATTAAAAGAAAAATTAACAATGAAGCCCAATTATTTTCATGACATTAAACACATTTCCCTCTAAATGTCATTATTGTAATGTGAATAACAATTATTGACATATTATTTTAATTGTAAGCTATGTATACAGCATTTTTTGTACAAATACAAATATTTGTCAAATAAAAATTGAATTACAATGATATGCAACGAGAATGAGAATTACAAAAACTCAAAGGAAATTTGGAGGATAGATGTTCTTTTCATAAAAATAATCCAATGCAAGATGTCCTAATAGTCATAATGTTTGCATGCAACTTTGTTTACATCAGTAATTACACATTGAATCCAGTGTTTCTACACGTGTGTGTGTGTGTGTGTGTGTGTGTGTGTGTTTGAGACAGGTGTGTGTCCTTGAGGTCATGTTTGCATGAGCAGGAAAGCGATGTGGACGTGGGTGTGTGTTTGACCACAGTGAGGTCAGTCAGTACTGAACACATTTGGATGAGTTAATATTCACATATGTTAGAACAGGTCCGTGTGTTAAAGGAATAGTTCACACAAAAAAGTGCTCATCCACAGGCCATCCAAGATCAGGATGAGTTTGTTTCTTCATCAGATTTGGAGAAATGTGTCTCTGCATCAGTGTCTCAGCAATGGATGCTCTGCAGTGAATGGGTGCCGTCAGAATGAGAGTCCAAACCAAATCTGAGTCCATAATCCATAATAACGCTTCCTCCAGTGAAAAAGTGTTCTGGTCTGAATCAGGAGAGAAATCTGCACAGATCAAGCACCGTTTACAAGACAAAACAGGTCTAAACGGATGGATGGATGGATGGATGGATTTTGATGTGAGAGACAACAGGAGATGCACGTTTTCACTGGAGGAAGCGTTTTTATGGATTATGGGCTCAGATTTGGTTTGGACTCTCATTCTGACGGCACCCATTCACTGCAGAGCATCCATTGCTGAGACAGTGATGCAGAGACACATTTCTCCAAATCTGATGAAGAAACACTCATCCTGATCTCAGATGGCCTCATTTTTGGATAAACCATTCCTTTAACATGCAACTTTTTTGAGTTCATATTTTGGTTCATCTGATACTTGTATATAGTAAGCTTTACCAATAAGTTGATATTCTCTAATACAGCCTTGTGTGTGTGTGTGTGTATGTGTGTGTATGTATGTGTGTGTGAGAGATGAGATCTTCAGCCTTTCACCATCTCAAACTGAATTTATCCAGGGAGGAGTCAACAGGCTTTTTCTGTCTGTGGTCAAACACACACACACTCTATAACACACACACACACACTTGTTTTGCTATCCTTGTGGGGACATTCATAGGCGTAATGGTTTTTCTACTGTACAGACCGTATATTCTATTGCCCTACACCAACCCTACACCTAAACTTAGCCCTCACAGGAGACTTTCTGCATTTTTAGATTTTCAAAAAACTTCATTCTGTGTGATTTATAAGCTTCTTTACCCGTGGAGACCTCAATTTAGGACCCCACCGTGACACGAGTCCCCATGAGTCTGTGTGTATTCAGGTTTAAGTCCCCACCTGAATAGAAAAACAGGTACACACACACACACACACACACACACACACACACACTTGAGTTTGCTGTGTTTCCTCCTGCTGTTTTCTGTCCTGTATCTGTCTGTTCATCTCATCTGTCAGTGTGTCTATAAAAACCCGCGTTCAGACACCGAGATCCCGCTGTCGCTGCTAGAAGTGGAAAGCGTTTGTCTTTGTGCTGATGTGTGAGACAGTCTGGACTCGTGATTCACTAGTCAAATTTATTCACAAATACACACTGACTCAACGCAGCTTTACAGTTAAGGTTTATAATATCTCAAAATCTTCATGCCTTATAGTTGCATCTAGCAGATTAGACCTGTGCAATAATATAGTTTACATTTTACAAAATTATAAACTATTCTGACCTGGTTTGATGTTCTGGAGGTCTCAGTGGGGTTTGAGCCTTCAGTGCTCTCAGTCATTTAGATTAAGAACATGTATTAATAACCATAGCACTAATAACAATAATACTTAACAAAAATAACACTAAAGCTACACCTAAAACCCTTTTATTGCTTTAATGAATTGGCAGCAACAGTGATACTGTGGTATTTTAGTATAATTTATATACTATTATAGTTGTTGTTAATATTTTGAATTTTGTATGTTTTTGACATTTTTATATGTGTATTTAGTTTTTAGTAAGTTTTAGTTTTATACTTAAAAAATATTAAAAATATAAAAAAGAGTTTGTGCTTAAAACAAGAAAATTAAATGAAAATGAGAAATGCTAGCCAAGTTCAATTAAATTCATGTTTTTATATTTTATATTAATTCAGTTCATGTTTATTTTATTATCAGTTATTATTTTATTATTAGTAATAAACGTTTTTTTTTTTTAACAGTTTCAGTTTGACTTTTAGTTAATGGTAATAACCGTGCAGTGATATTAAATAAATAATTACATTTATTAAAGGGGTCATGGCTTTTTTAAAATTATTTTAATATGTTCCTTGAGGTTTACTTATAATGTTAATAAAGTCTTTTGCACAAAAAAAACAAAAAACAAAAAAATATGTGGAAATTTGGTTTCTCATATCATGACCCCTTTAATAATAACTGCAATATTGTTGTTGCAGCTTGTTTCTTAAATTTAGACTAGTAGTTCATTCAGCTCATGTTTAACTCTACTAACAAACTCCTGATATTTGAAAGTTTATTTTTAATATTCTAAGAACGTTAGAATGTCCAGTTTTCTTGTTGTGACTATAACGTTGTTTAAAGGTCACAAAAATGTTTCTTAGACATTGCAATGCATTTTTTTTTTTGCATTACTGACACTATTTTCCTATTTGATACTGTAAAGCTGCTTTGACACAATTTGTATTGTTAAAATATATTTCTATAAATAAAGGTGTCTTGACTAACATTTATATAACTTTAAAAAATTAGTGAAAGTTGTGAGAAGGTTCTCTGTTAGCTGGTTACTCGCTGAAGAACGTTAAATGAAGTTAAAACAGTAGTTTGTGTGAACAACCAGTTTTTGTTTCAAAGATTAGTCTGAAGTTGAGAACTCCAGAATGTAGCCCGTTGCTGTATTTTTAACTCCATTCTGCGGCTCTGTGTATATATGAGTGTTTATGGAGGTTTCTCTCTTTTATTATAGTGACCTTTTAAAACACACACACACACACACATACGTGGTTGTCATAGCGACGTGGCTCTTGGCACACACTGATGATGATTTAGAGACGCCGCACAGCTGGCAGAGTGTGTGTGTGTGTGTGTGTGATTGAGTCACATATGACACAGGAGAGTCCAGAAACACACACACACACACACACATGCAGTGTTTTATGATGCAGAGGCAAAACACACTCACAATTTGCAGGCCTCGTTACACAGACATTCACACTCTCTGTGTCTGTTTCTCACTTTCCCTCTACATTTCACTCTCTCTGTTCTACTTCCTGTTCCTAGAGATGGACACACACACACACAAATAGATTGATGCTGTTATAATGTATTTGCAAACATACATAGTCAATGTGTTTTCAAACATGTTTTGAAGAACTCGCACTCACACGCAGTTTGCTTATCAAATTATTTGGTTTTCAGATTTCTAGCCGTGTTTCTGGATCTACGAAACAGACACACAGACAGACACAGTCACACACACACACACACACACACTCACTCACACACTCACGCACACACACACACACACACATACACACTTACTTACTCACTCACTCACTCACTCACTCACTCACTCACTCACACACACACACACACTTACTTACTCACTCACTCACTCACACACACACACACACACACACATACTCGCTTATGGATTTGTTAGTCAAAACAACATGAGCGTGTGTTTGGTGTGTGTGTGGTTTTGTGACATATGAGGACATAAATTTGTATAATGACATGGGTATGACAGGTATTACAAGGAGAAGGTGATTTATGAGGACATTTCCCCATGTCCCCTTAATTCAAAAGGCTTATAAATCATACAGAATGAGTTTTTTTGAGAAAGTAAAAATACAGAAAGTTTCCTGTAAGGGGTAGGTTTAGGTGTAGGGTTGGTGTAGGGCAACAGAAAATACGGTTTGTACAGTATAAAAACCATTACGCCTCTATGGGATGTCCCCACAATTCACAAAAACAAACGTGTGTGT
>CM077252.1:1026705-1029205 GCA_039654775.1 Spinibarbus caldwelli
AAAAAGTTTTATCTTATACTCCAGAAGATTTGGTAAGTATAGTGCTTTAAATATATAAAACAAGTACAATTCAAAATCGTTATTCCCAGGGAATGCATGAACTGAAAACAAAGTGTAGCTTGAATACAATGTGCGTCACTTTAAAGAAAAGCATCTGTCAAATGCATAAATAATGAATGATTCTGTTATTATTATTATTGACGGTGTTTGTCTCCGCAGCGTAACGGCGTCTAACGGCCTGAGCACCGTCTCAAATGAGTATCTGAAGGGCAGCTATGCTCTGGATCTGGAGGCTGTCAAACAGGGAGCAAACAGTCTTCCTCACCTCAACAAGACGCTGGTGGCATCCTGCAAACGCCTGCATGGGTACAGACTACAGCCGTCCATCTGCTGCAGTTCATTCTGGAAAAACATAACGCTTTAATACAGTGTCCATTGATGCATTGTCTGATGAACATGATGCAGGACGACTGACTGACTGTGTGTTGGAGTCTATAAGAATAGAAAGTCAGTTATATGAACCTAAAGTTCAGTTATATGAACCTAAAATTCAAGATATGAGGGCAAAAATCACCCTCTTCTTTTTTATATATTTCATATGATATAATTTAGTTTAGTAATGTCACACCAGCAAGAGTGATGCTGCTATCCCTCAATATCTGCGCCATTGCATTTTATACGACAGTTCAATAAACAAGCAGTTAATATTGTTACTTTTTACTAGTTTTACTAACAGCTTGCGCCAGTTAAAACAAAACCGTCTTTTGGTGTTAAAATAGTACTTTTTAAAATAGTACTTTCAGGTTTTACTAAAGAAGTGCAGTGATGAATTAGCACTGAAAAGGCGTGGACACAGTTATTTTTGCGCCTGACTTTATTGAATATGCATTTGTAGGAGTTTCCCTTTCAGACGCAAAAGTTATGGGAGGAGCATATTCAAATGAATCACGCAACGAGATTTACTAATGTTTGGTAGAAGGGAAAGGATTTTTTCCACACGTTTTAATTTATTTTGAATGCCAGAAGAATACATTATCCGAACATATCATTTGCGAAGCCATGTTATTTTTAATTTGCTTCAGGAAATAAAAGACAACTTGGAACCATCAACTAGGAGTCACACAATACCAGGTCTATCAAAACTTCTAGCAAACCTTAATTTTTTGGCCTTCGCTTCTTTTCAATGTATTGTGGCTTTTTTATTTCTTTATTCTTTATTTGCGACTATGCTAATTTGTCCTGCGCTTGGTATATTGCATTGGTCGATATGTAAATGAGATGTTGCGTCTGTCTTCTTTAATTTGCGCGTTGTTAGTAAATCACCCGCATAAATTTCCGATCCCATCGGCGCTGTTTTGAAATTGTGTTCTCATGCTAATTTGCGCTGTTTAGTAAAACTGGCCCAATATTGTCAATATTGTCTGTTTTGCCAATGAAAATAGTTCCAATCAAAGCCATAGCAGCACACAGCTGATACATTATTAAATGAATCCACAGTTTTGAGTCAGTGATTTAGTGACTCATTCATGGACACAGTCACTTGCTTCGTTACTACATGAATTCGCCTGTTTTGAACAAATGAAATGATTCAATGATTCAGTGACGCAGTCATACAGTCACTTGCTTTGTTTCTGAATGAGCCTTTTGAACAAATCATGTGAGTCAATGATTCAGCGACTCATTCGTTAAGACAGTCACCTGCTTTGTTATTAAATGAATCTGCAGTTTTGAACAAACTGAGTGAACTAATGATTCAGTGACTCATTCATTAAGACAGTCACTTGCTTCGTTTCTGAATGACTCAGTCATTTGAACAAATTATGTGAGTCAATGATTCAGTGACTCATTCATAAAGACAGTCACCTGCTTTGTTATTAAATGAATCTGCAGTTTTGAACAAACTGAGTGAACTAATGATTCAGTGACTCATTCATAAAGACAGTCACTTGCCTCGTTATTAAATTAATCTGCAGTTTTGAACAAACTGAGTGAGCTAATGATTCATTGACTTATTCATAAAGACAGTCACTTGCTTCATTATTAAATGAATCTGTAGTTTTGAACAAACTGAGTGAGTCAATGATTCAGTGACTCATTGATAAAGACAGTCACTTGCTTAGATACTGAATGATTCACTCATTTGAACAAATCATGTGAGTCAATGATTCAGTGACTCATTCATAAAGACAGTCACTTGCTTCGTTATTAAATGAATCTGCAATTTTGAACAAACTGAGTGAGCTAATGATTCAGTGATTCATTCATAAAGACAGTCACTTGCTTCATTATTAAATGAATCTGTAGTTTTGAACAAACTGAGTGAGTCAATGATTCAGTGACTCATTGATAAAGACAGTCACTTGCTTAGATACTGAATGATTCACTCATTTGAACAAATCATGTGAGTCAATGATTCAGTAACTCATTCATAAAGACAGTCACTTGCTTTGTTATTAAATTAATCTGCAGTTTTGAACAAGCTGAGTGAGTCAATGATTTA
>CM077252.1:1034205-1046705 GCA_039654775.1 Spinibarbus caldwelli
GTAGTATTATATATTATATATTTTTATTAATATTTTGAATTAAGTTTTATTTTTATATTTATAGTTTTTAAGTTCATTTTAGTTTAATTTTTAGAAATTGTGTTTTTGACATTTTTATTAGTTTTAGAATTTTTGAATTAGCTTTTAATTTTATATTTTCAGTTTTGAATTTCATTTTAGTTTAGCTTTAAGAATTGTTATGTGCATGTGATGTTTTTATTTGTTTTAGGTTTTTGTTATTTTTGTATTATTTATATACTACTATAGTTTTTATTAATATGAAATAGCTTTTATATTTAAAATTTCATTTTTATTTTCATTTTTAGAAATTTTATTTTTATTCATCATTCATCATATTTATTTTATCTTATATTTTAAGTTTTAATTTATTTTTATTTCAGTTTTTTTATTGTAATTTATTTCCATTTAATGATTTAACTTAAACATATTTCAGTTAGTTCCCAAGTCAACAGTTCTAATTGTTGTAAGTTTTATTTGATTTCAGTTTTATTTTGGTTAAGAGAAATGTTTTAATAGTTTTAGTTAACATTCATGTTGATGATGATGCTACTGCAGTTTAATAACACAACCATGTTTATTATCAGTGAGCTCAGACCAAACTATCAAAGTGTGAAAACAGTGTAAATGAAGAGAGATGCAGCTAAAATCTGTCAGAGCAGAAAGAGACTCATAAATGAATCTTCCAGATGAAATCCAGTGTGTGTTTAATGACCCTGCGACTGTTATGACTGGGACTTTATTAGAGTTTAATGTGTTTTTCTGTCGTGTTGCTCATCTGTGTTTCTCATCTGGCGGCTAAACTTTCCGCAGTAACTAAAGGAGTGAAACACACGAGTGTTTGATCTGTGTGTGTGTGTGTGTGTGTGTTTGGCTGTAGATCGCAGTGCAGACGCTGTGGAACATTAAGATCGTGGTGTTAGTGAAGGCTGAACACGAGAACCGCATCAGTCACGTGGGAATGTCCAGCGTCAAAACGGGAATCGCCAACACGCTCGGTCAGAACACACACACACACACACACACACACACACACACTACTAACCCACAGTACTGAGACTAACTCAACCACTTTACCAGTCAGCTGTTCATCACTGTATTTTTCATTAGTTTATGCACATGGATTTATTTGCTTGTATTAGGGCTGTATGGTTAATCAAAATAAAACAAAATCACGATGGTACAGGTTTTTTTCAGCTGTTTCCACACAGAATCTTTCCTTGTCACACAGTTTCTGAAAGCTGACACTCAAACAGCAGAAGCACACACCAAATCTGCAAAACCATACACTAATTCTCAGTCTTTGACTCAGTTTTCAATTTCATAAAACACTTTTTGCAAAACACAACACACAATTCTCTATGTAACACACAAATCTGACAGGAATTAATATTATGGCAAAGGTGTTTGCAAATGTTTGCTTTTGAGATGTGTTTGTGATATTTTGAATGCAGTGCTTCATTTTGCAAGAGATGTGAGGCATTTTGCATTTTGTGTGTGCAGTTCTTGGATTTGTGTGTAAAGTTTGGAAAAAAAGAGGCAAAGTTTTGAAAATGTGTGTAAGCAGCTGAAAAAAAACTGTATGAGAACTGCTTTTTAACAAAACAGATGTTTTAAGGCTCCATCAAAATAAAAATTCTGTGGTTTAACGTTTGAAAAACCCTGACCCTAAAATTAAATTAAAGTAAATTAAATTAAATACTCTTATTATTAAATATTATTAAATTATTTTTTATTTTACAATACAATAGTAGGCCTACTATTACTGTAGTAATGTATTTCTTTATTAATTTAACTGTTATAATTTAATAATATAATATAATTTAATAATAACAATAATAATAATAGAGTCTAGTGTGAGCTTTTATGTATCAGTAAATCCACATTTTAAAGCTGGTATTTTAAACATTTCATAACTGATATATTTTTCTAAAAAAAAATAAAAATAAAAATAAATAAATAAATATATATATATATATATATATATATATATATATATATATATACATACATACATACATACATACATACACACACACACACACACACACACACACACACACACACACACTCACACACACATATATATATATATATATTTTTTTTTTTTTTTTTTTTTTTGCAGTGAAATGTTACAATAGCAGTATTTCTCATTTAGTTTTTATTCAGATTATATAAATATATTATTATTATTATTATTATTATTATTTTATGGCCTTATTGATGTGTAATCACAAAGTTTTGGCCAAATTTTGCAGCCCTACAAACCAGCATAACAAACTTGAAATTTTTTATCACATTTTAAATTGCAATTTTTCCAGAAAATTTACCATCAATTTGATTCTTTCCCCAAATCATGCAGACCTAAGTTGTATTATTTATTTGTCATTGTCTGTTTCCTAGGAAACAAAGGAGCGGTGGGCGTGTCTTTCATGTTTAACGGGACGTCATTTGGTTTCGTTAACTGTCACCTGACATCCGGCAATGAGAAAATCCACAGGTGAGACTGGAGTAATCCATACACAGCTCGCGGTTTGTGAATGTGTGATGCACTAATGACCTCTGACCCCGGCAGACGGAACCAGAACTACCTGGACATCCTGCGTCAGCTGTCGCTGGGCGATAAACAGCTCAACTCCTTCGACATCTCGCTGAGATTCACGCATCTCTTCTGGTTTGGTGACCTCAACTACCGTCTGGACATGGACATACAGGTGAAACCTTCTGGCAGTGCTGTCTAAAGGTTATGAACAAATGTTCTTCAGTAACGTTAATAGAATCAGAATCAGAAAACAGAAAGAGCTTTATTGCCAAGTGTGTCTGCACACACAAGGGATGCGTCTTGGTGTTAGGAGCTTCCAGTACAGAAAGTACAAACATAGTGCAAACAACATATGATTAAGGTAATAAAAACACTAATAATAAAGAGAATAGACAATAAGTTATATATGTGACCCTGCAGCACAAAAGCAGTCATAAGCAGCACAGGTATATTTGTAGCAATAGCCAACAATACATTGTATGGGTCAAAATTATCCATTTTTCTTTTATGCCAAAAATCATTAGGATATTAAGTAAAGATCATGTTCCATGAAGATATTCTGTGAATTTCCTACTGTAAATATATCAAAACTTAATTTTTGATTAGTAATATGCATTGCTAAGAACTTCATTTGAACAACTTTAAATGTGATTTTCTCAATATTTAGATTTTTTTGCCCCCTCAGATTCCAGATTTTCAAATAGTTGTATCTCAGCCAAATATTGTCCTATCCTAACAAACCATACATCAATGGAAAGATTATTTATTCATCTTTCAGATGATGTATAAATCTCAATTTAAAAAAAATGAACCTTATGACTGGTTTTGTGGTCCAGGGTCACAAATAACATTAGTAATAAAAATATAGAGAATAAGAAAATGTGCATAGACAGAATTGTGAATGTGCATATGTGCTAATAGAACGTTCATTCAAAGTTATCTCATCTTTAATAATGTTCTCAAAGCATTAGCACAAAAACATTATTTATATATCGTTCATGGAACATTTTTTTTTTCTAAAATGTTTTATTTGGATGCTCATCCAGTGTTATTTTAGTATCACTGAGATACTATTTGAATGAGATTTTAATTTTTTATTGTTTCTTCTATTATTTTAATTTTAGTTAAAGTTTTAGTAATTTTGTTGTGTGTTTTTGTATTTTTTTTTATTAGTTTTTGTTTTTAAATGTCTGTATAGTTTTATCTAATTTTTATTTCAGTTTCAGATTATTTAGTACATCAAGGTAAACTAAATGGAAATGAGAAATGTTGAGCTGAAAAGTTTTTTTATAATTTACTTTGTTTCAGTTATCTAGTTTTTTTTCAAGTAACAATTTTTTTTACTGTAACAAGCCTGCGTTTATGTAACATTTTTTAAACATTATTACTTGTTTTAGAACATTCAGAGAGCATGTAGCGTGTAACGTTACATTATGTAACATTCCCATAATGTTTACAAAATGATAAAATGGAATGTTCTCTTAATGTTGACATAACCAAAATCAAATGTTTTTAACTTTCAAAGAACATTCAGAAATAATGTTTTCATTAATAAATTTAGAACATTAGCAAAACGCAATGTTATAAATGTTTTTGTTAGCTGGGAAACCGCCATAAAACACATGCAAACTAAACCCTTCTGATGAAAGTATTCTGGTCTCTTCCAATCCAAATCACTCCTCACCTGGAAAAAATAATAATAATTTAAAAAAGAAAAACCCAACCCTAGAAAGACTGAATAAAGTTAGACTCTTCCTACCTTATTTGAAACATTATCCTTCGAATCATTTACATTAGTTACATTTTCAACACATGTTGCCAGATAATGCCTGTATTTTTGAGCATGTCAAAAAAGTGGGATTCTGTGTTTGCTCTATGGATTTTCACAAACTGTTTTTGACATGAAAACATAAGGTTATGGTTTAATAGTTGCCAGTTTGATTAATTCCATTTCATTGATGAGTTGTGCAACAAC
The DNA here is from genome assembly GCA_039654775.1 of Spinibarbus caldwelli. Taxonomy (NCBI): domain Eukaryota; kingdom Metazoa; phylum Chordata; class Actinopteri; order Cypriniformes; family Cyprinidae; genus Spinibarbus; species Spinibarbus caldwelli. Next base: position 1,038,741 of record CM077252.1, read on the forward strand.
TGCATTTATATTACTGAATGAAGAGGCATTTATATAGCTTTAAATGCCAGTGTTTAAGACCCAAATCTGTTCGGGTCTCAGGTCAAACCTTAAGTTTTCAGACCTGTGAAGACCTCCATCAGAACAGCAGTTCTATGGTCCTGTTCAGTGTGTACTGTGCAGTCCTCTAGTGTACTCAGTAGTGACCCACACAGCTGAGTCTGAACTCTCTCTCACAGGAAATCCTCAACTACATCAACAGGAAGGAGTTTGAGCCATTGTTGAAGGTGGACCAGCTTAATCTGGAGAGAGAGAAGAACAAGGTCTTCCTTCGCTTCGGTACGCCTCACCTCTGTCTGTTTGTGTGTCTAATAAATAAACAACAACAAAAAATATATATATATACGTGTGTGTGTGTGTGTGTGTGTGTGTGTATATATATATATATATATATATATATATATATATATATATATACACACACACACACACACAGTCAAACCAAAATTTATTCAGACACCTTCAACATTTCTCACATTATATCACAGTTTATTCGCTATAGTTTAGAAAATGGTACTAAAATATGAGAAGAACTCAGAGTTAAAGTGTGTCAGAACAAATTCATCTTGATAATGTCAGATAACTTTGATAGAAAGGTATGTAATGAATTCGGTTGAATAGCTGTCAGCTGTTAAATTTAAGAACACAATTAGATAATACCAATTTAGCTCAACCAATCACCAAGCAATGCTTCATTTTGTTCAGTCTGTGTGTAAAAAGATCACATTAGCAATTAAAGAAAAACACTGAAGCAAAACATGCTCAGATCAAAGTGATTGAATATTTTTAAATCCCAAATGTTACTGGTAGTCCACTGTATGAAGAATTTTTGGGTGTAATATGTCACAGTTTACTTTATTTTACTATCCTCAGTTACATAAATGAACTATAGTGTCCTGCACCCACTAGTAAAAAAATATCAAAAATTATATCTGCTGTCTGAGTAATTTTTGGTTTGACTGTATGTGTGTGTGTATATATATATATAATATTAGGGGTGTAACAGTACACAAATATGACGGTTCGGTGCGTACCTCACGGTTCGGTATGGTTTCAGTACAGCAGGAGGAAAAAACTAAACATAAATTGCTTTTTTTGAACTAAGCAATGGTTTACTGAACAAATTGCTCTTTCTTTAAATAAATTCATGTATAATTAAAATTTTCTTAGGGATAAAAATCTACCTCAGCTTCTGGTCTAAACTATAGGATGCCCTTTTACATCACTATATGGTTAAAAGTAACAACAGACCCCAAACTTAAATTCAATTACTAGGTATTTTTAACTATAATAATCAACACTGAAATTAAAAAATTGTATGCAAACACGTCGATTGTTTTTAAATTAACTTTATAAATTATACAATTTCTATTTGTTGTTGAAATATAATAATTTACAGAGTCATTACGCGTTCCATAAAATATTTATTTAAATATATACATTAAATAATTAAGACATCACTAACAGGTAAAGTAAAACACTGATGACTTGCCTGAGGTCAATGAAATGCTACGTGACATTTTGATTACAAGCCATTTTAATTACGTCTTTCCGCAGTTAAAACACTAACTGAGCGATTACGTGAGGGGTGAGATGTTCATTCACGTTTATTTCACGTTAAAACTAGTAATAAGGAGGAAGAGGACACTTTTCGGTACCAATACGTGTACCGTTACATCCCTAATACCTGCATGTATATATAAAATATAGTGAGATTTTGTTCTTCTTTTGCAATGAAACAAGACCTGAAGCTTTACCATCATGTACAAGGATTTACAGTATTTATTGTGTCTCTAGGTTATTTACATGTGTCTTTGAGATTTGAATGTCTTGGCTCAACAGCATTTCCTTTCCCTGCCGCATCATTTCCTCTGTGTGTGTGTGTGTGTGTGTGTGTGTGTGTCCAGCGGAGGAGGAGATAACCTATCCACCCACGTACCGTTATGAGCGCGGCTCGCGAGACACATATGTCTGGCAGAAGCAGAAGGCGACTGGGGTACGTCAGAAACTGCCCACATTTACTTACCGAACCAGAACTGTCTTAAAGTGATAGTTCACCAAAAATTAAAATCTGCTGTTACTTTACTCACTCTCAGGCCACACGTGATGTAGGAGACTTTTTTTTCTTCAGTAGAACAGTAATGAAGAGTTTTAGCTGAATCTGTGCTACTTGGGGATTCATAAAGTGCAAGTCAATGGCTGCCGGCAATTTAAGTGTGAAAAACAGCATATCAGGCAACACAAAATCTCTGTGGCTCCTGACAACGTGTTGAGGTCTTATGAAGCGAAACGATTGGTCTGTGCAAGAAACTGAACATTATTTACAACATTATTACCTGTAATCCAGAGCCTCAAGCAAACGATTCAGTTTGTGAATGAATCATTCTTTTGAATCGGTTCTTTTCAGTGAACCAGTTGAATCAGTTCATCAAATCGGACTGAATCGTCTGAATCAGTTTGTGTCTCGAGCACAACTGAGGAACTGAGGAAACAGTTCGACTCGGACCGAAGACCGATGAGCCGCTGATATGAGCATCTGTGAACCCAACTTGTGAATTGAACCAGTTCACTGAATCGAACTGTCCGAAAGAATCAGTTCACAGAAAAGAATCGTAGTTCCCCGTTTTTTGAGGCTCTGGATTACAGATAATAATGTTGTAAATAATGTTTAGTTTCTTGCACAGACTGAACGTTTTGCTTCATAAGACCTCTATATATATATATATATATATATATATCAGGAGCCATGGGGATTCATTTTGTGTTGCCTGTATGTGCTCTTAAAGTGACGGTAGCCATTGACTTACATTATATGAATCACCAATGAGCACAGTTTCAGCTAAAACTCTTCTTTACTGTACTACTGAATAAAAGTGTAACCTTAGACAACCCGAAGGTGAGTAAATTAACAGTAAATCTTTATTTTTGGGTGAACTATGTCTTTTAAGAAGCTTCTCTTCATGTGCATGAAGGAAGAATCCTGTGTGAATATGTTTACGGTCCTGAGGCGGCTACTTCCAGTCTTCTGACCTTTACCAAAGAAAGTGAAGCGTCCTGATGGCATTCTTTAAATTCCTCTCGTCTCTCAGATGCGGACCAACGTTCCTTCATGGTGCGACAGAATCCTCTGGAAATCCTATCCGGAGACGCACATCATGTGCAACTCTTACGGTATGCAGTCGCCACGGTGACCAGACACATTACCGCGGTAACAGCTCACTGTTTGTTACAGATGTTACTCTCAAACAGGCCAATATATGTGACCCTGCAGCACAAAAACAGTCATAAGTAGCACAGGTATATTTGTAGCAATAGCCAACAATACATTGTATGGGTCAAAATTATCCATTTTTCTTTTTTGCCAAAAATCATTAGGATATTAAATAAAGATCATGTTCCATGAAGATATTCTGTGAATTTCCTACTGTAAATATATAAAAACCTACTTTTTGATTAGTAATATGCATATATATATATATATATATATATATATATATATATATATATATATATATAATATCCTAACAAACCATACATCAATGGTTCATCTATTTATTCAGCTTTCATATGATGTATAAATCTCAATTTCACAAAATTGACCTTCATGACTGGTTTTGTGCTCCAGGGTCAGATATATCAGATATTCAGTGATATACACTAGCAGTCAGAAGACTCTTCTGCTCACTAAAACTGCATTAATTTGTTCAAAAATTGAATAAGAATAGTGAAATATTATTACAATGTAAAACAGCTGTTTTCTATGTGAATATCTGTTAAACTGTAATTTATTTCTGTGATCAAAGCTGAATTTTCAGCATCATTACTCCAGTCTTCAGTGTCACATGATCTTCAGAAATCATTCTAATATTCTGATTTACTGCTCAAGAAACATTTCTGATTATTATTTCTTAATATCATAAATTTATTCATTTATTAATTTCTTGTTATTTGGCCATTAAGTTCAAGCATTAAGTTCACTGTGAATCAGTTCAAACGGTCTGTTTTAATGAATTGATTCGAAACTGATTCCACAATTTGTTTGCATCATCACTGAAAAATGTTAACAGAACTCATTCTAAAAATATTAAAATGTTTTAGTAAAAATCTTTGATTAAATATTACATTAAATATGCAAATATTGATTCTTATTACAGTGCATTGTTATATTATTGCATGTAAATAAATATAATTAAATATTCTTTCTTGGGTTCTTATATACACAGTGGGGCAAAAAAGTATTTAGTCAGCCACCAATTGTGCAAGTTCTCCCACTTAAAAAGATGAGAGAGGCCTGTAATTTTCATCATAGGTATACCTCAACTATGAGAGACAAAATGAGAAAAAAAAATCCAGAAAATCACATTGTAGGATTTTTAAAGAATTAATTGGTAAATTCCTCGGTAAAATAAGTATTTGGTCACCTACAAACAAGCAAGATTTCTGGCTCTCACAGACCTGTAACTTCTTCTTTAAGAGGCTCCTCTGTCCTCCACTCGTTACCTGTATTAATGGCATCTGTTTGAACTGTTTGATCAGTATAAAAGACACCTGTCCACGACCTCAAACAGTCCAACTCCAAACTCCACCATGGCCAAGACCAAAGAGCTGTCAAAGGACACCAGAAACAAAATTGTAGACCTGCAGCAGGCTGGGAAGACTGAATCTGCAATAGGTAAGCAGCTTGGTGTGAAGAAATCAACTGTGGGAGCAATTATTAGAAAATGGAAGACATACAAGACCACTGATAATCTCCCTCGATCTGGGGCTCCACGCAAGATCTCACCCCGTGGGGTCAAAATGATCACAAGAACTGTGAGCAAAAATCCCAGAACCACACGGGGGACCTAGTGAATGACCTGCAGAGAGCTGGGACCAAAGTAACAAAGGCTACCATCAGTAACACACTGCGCCGCCAGGGACTCAAATCCTGCAGTGCCAGACGTGTCCCCCTGCTTAAGCCAGTACATGTCCGGGCCCGACTGAAGTTTGCTAGAGAGCATTTGGATGATCCAGAAGAGGATTGGGAGAATGATGAAACCAAAATAGAACTTTTTGGTAAAAACTCAACTTGTCGTGTTTGGAGGAGAAAGAATGCTGAGGTGCATCCAAAGAACACCATACCTACTGTGAAGCATGGGGGTGGAAACATCATGCTTTGGGGCTGTTTTTCTGTAAAGGGACCAGGACGACTGATCCGTGTAAATGAAAGAATGAATGGGGCCATGTATCGTGAGATTTTGAGTGAAAACCTCCTTCCATCAGCAAGGGCATTGAAGATGAAACGTGGCTGGGTCTTTCAGCATGACAATGATCCCAAACACACCGCCCGGGCAACGATGGAGTGGCTTCGTAAGAAGCATTTCAAGGTCCTGGAGTGGCCTAGCCAGTCTCCAGATCTCAACCCCATCGAAAATCTTTGGAGGGAGTTGAAAGTCCGTGTTGCCCAGCGACAGCCCCAAAACATTACTGCTCTAGAGGAGATCTGCATGGAGGAATGGGCCAAAATACCAGCAACAGTGTGTGAAAACCTTGTGAAGACTTACAGAAAACGTTTGACCTCTGTCATTGCCAACAAAGGGTATATAACAAAGTATTGAGATGAAATTTTGTTATTGACCAAATACTTATTTTCCACCATAATTTGCAAATAAATTCTTTAAAAATCCTACAGTGTGATTTTCTGGATTTTTTTTTTCTCATTTTGTCTCTCATAGTTGAGGTATACCTATGATGAAAATTACAGGCCTCTCTCATCTTTTCAAGAGGGAGAACTTGCACAATTGATGGCTGACTAAATACTTTTTTGCCCCACTGTGTGTGTGTGTATATATATATATATATATATATATATATATATATATATATATATATATATATATAAATTTAATATTTTATTTAATTCATTGAAATAAATATGCAAATGTTGATACTTATTACTGTGTTGTTGCATGTAAATAAATATAATTAAATTTTGATCCTTGACTTAATTTATTCAAAATCATGATTATTATTTCAACTAGATTTTTACTATATAAATTATATACATATATTATTCTTTTTCATTTATTTATTTAATTTTATATATATTTAATAATTTATTTGTATATTTTTTATTCTTCATTGTTTCCATGTGATTTTTTTTGTTTGTTAATGAAATAATGAAATATTAATAAAAAATATATATTTTTTAAATTTCAGTGCAAATGCATCAATATTGAAATACATATAGAATATTATCAAAAGGTTTGAAATGAATAAAAATTATTTAGTCTATATAATCCAGCTCTACTCTCAAAATAAAAGACAAATATTAGTATCTGACTGTATGATGAAAGCTGTGACGGTTATTGAGGCTGATTTGTTTACCCACCTGCTCATGAATATGCAAACGCTGTTTAATGACCGTGTGTGTGTGTGTGTGTGTGTGTGTGTGTGTTGTGTCAGGCTGTACGGATGATATCGTCACCAGCGATCACTCGCCGGTCTTTGGCACATTCGAGGTGGGCGTCACGTCTCAGTTCGTCTCTAAGAAAGGTACGGCGCGTGTCTTCACGGCTCAGTTTCTGGTGTTTCTCGCGTGTTTCTCACGTCGCGCTGCTGTTCCTCTGCAGGTCTGCCCAAGTCTTCAGAACAGGCCTACATCGAGTTCGAGAACATCGAAGCCATCGTCAAGACGGCCAGCAGAACCAAATTCTTCATCGAGTTCTACTCGACATGTCTGGAGGGTAAGAAACCAAATCATCCTTCCAGAACGAGGAAGTTTATATGTGAGAGACTTTATAAGATAAGATTAATCCTTATCACTAAATCTGATCCATCAAAGTCTGATCTCCACATGCTTCTGTTAAAGAAAATGAAAAGCATTCAGACGCATTGAGCTTGCTTGTTTCTGTGTGAAATTTAATTTCCAGGAGTAAACTGTGTGGACTGAGACTGATGTTATTGTGAACTAAAATGCAACTATTACACACCATTTTCTGTAAATGAAAGATTAAATATTAGATAACAATCTTAAATGAAAATTAGAAATGTTGCTTTGGCAACTAACTGAAATAAGTAAAATATTTGTAAGGAAGTAAATTAAAGCAAACAAGTGAATAACAATGACTAAAACATAAAATTTCTAAAATGAAAAAATTAATTATGACTGAAAATTAGAATATTAGAAAATTAGAAGATATTAGAAAATTAGAATAACAGAAATTATTTCTGCCTTTCTGCTTTGGCAACTAACAGAAATAAGTTTTTTTCAGTTTTAATTTTAGTAATTTTTGAACTTAAACTTATTTCTGTTTCCAAGGCAATAATTCTAATTTTCATTTAAACTTTTTTTTTATTATTATTTTAGTTTATTTTAGTCAGTTTGCTATGCCCTTTTGTCATTGTTATTAGTTTTTCTTTCTTCTTTTTTATTGTTTTCCAATTAGCTTTTGGTTTTAGTTTTAGTCATTTTAGAACTTAAGGTTAAATAGAAAAAAATTTAAATAAAAATAAATACGTATGAACAGAAAAACTAATAACAGTGACAAAAGCGCATAACAAAATTACTAAAACTAAAATGAAAAACTTAAAAAAAAAAAATTTAAATGAAAAATAGAAATGTTGCCTTAGCAACGAACTAAGTTTAATTTCTAAAATTACTAAAAGTGAAATTAAAGCTAAACTAAAGCTAAATAGACTATATATATATATATATAGCAAAGTACAAAATTTCAACTAAATGAAAACTGAAAATGTACAAATAAAAGCTAATTATATTTATATATTCAACTATAAAACATCAGTGTTTCAGTCTGTATGTGTCTGTTTCTGTGTAGAGTTTAAGAAGAGCTATGAGAACGACACTCAGAGCAGTGATAACGTGAACTTCTTGCGCGTGGGCTGGTCGTCCAAACAGCTGACCACACTGAAGCCCATTCTGTCGGA
>CM077252.1:1049205-1121705 GCA_039654775.1 Spinibarbus caldwelli
GTTTTTTTGTTTTATTGCAAAATATGTCTGTACATTTTTTATTAATTTCAGATTAAACTTTAGTTATCTTAGTACTTCAAGTTAACCGAAAATAGGAAATATTGCACTGGCAACTAGCTGAAAGAAAAGAAGTTTAAGATTTTATATTTTGTTTCATTTAATTTACCATTTATTTTATTGCAGGTTTTTTTCATTTTAGTACTTCGAATTAAACAACAATAAGAAATGTTGCCTTGGTAACTAGCTGAAATAAAATAAGTTTACATTTTATTTTATTATTATTTCATTAAATAATAATTAAAAAAATAATTATTATTATGATTGTTATTGTCATTTATTATTATAATTTTATTTCATTTCAGTTAACACTTATTTCAAGTAATGAAAATGCTTTAGAATGTGTTTTTGATGGTTTAGATTTAGCTTTAGTTAACAATAATAACTTTTGCTTTGACATTCATCTCAGCAGTGAATTCTTGTGAAATCCTGTCTGTTGTTTGGTTCTGTCAGAGGTAAACAGGATCCGTTCGAGGGCGACATCACGACGTGCAAAAACAGCTTCAATAACCCCGCCTACTACATTCTAGAAGGCGTTCCCAACCAATCCGCTGCTCTGGCCTCCGACATGCTCCCGAGCTCCGCCCTCCCTCCGCTAGCCAATAAAACAGCTCCTCCTGCAGGCGGTGTGGGGAAAAGCAAGCCGCCCAGTGGAAGCTCGGCGCTGAGTCGCAAGCAGACGTCTGGACGCCCGGTTCGGCCCATCGGCGAGGAAGGGTCCTCGGAGGATGATGGGAACATCGGGTCTCTAAATCGCCCCCCACCTGATTTCCCTCCTCCTCCGCTGCCCAAAGGAGCTCTGGAGACGGCGGAGAACTCGTTCGGAAAACCGCAAAAACTCACCGACGTCAAGATCCCGCCCCCGTCTGCGGTTCCGTCCAATCCGCTGTCGTCGCCCAGCTTTGTACCGCCCTCTGGGGGAGGAGGTGTGGCCTTCTGCCTGGACGCTCCACCCATGCTGAACCCAAGCCCCGCCCCTTTACGACGAGGAGGCGGGGCCTCAGGACTGGACGACCAGTCGTGTTCGGTGCTCCAGATGGCCAGGACTCTGAGTGAAGTGGAGTATCCTTCGGGGAGAGGCGTCTTGAAGACGAGCGCTCCTCACATCAGAGGCCTGACCTTCCCTCCGCGCTCCATACAGGAGAGCATCGCAGAAGACCTGCCCGAGGAGGTGACAACGCTAAAATACACACGCACTGTGTTCATTTACACACCAGCAGCTCATAATCCAGTGTTTGCAGTGTCTCGAAGCAGCCTGTGTCTTGTAATATTTGATTTAATTTTTATCATTCTTACATTTAATAAGTAAATATAAATATTTTAACTTATATTTATTCATTTTATAATGTTAAAATATTGAAATAATAATAATAAGAAGGGAAAAAAATATATTTTTTATTTGTTAAGAACAATAATAATATTGTTATTAAGTGTTATTAATAATGGCAAATAACAATTATTAATAATAATATTTACTAATATAAAATAAGATTTATTACATTGTTAATAATAATAGCAACAATAATTAATAATAATAGTATTTTATTATTTACACTTTTTAAATTTGTTATTCTAACATTTTATTTTAGAATTTAATTAAAAATATTTAAATGTTTCTAATAATAATTATTATTATTCAGAATGTTCAAAATTCAACTTTATTTCCAGACTCAAGGTCCATTAGCAAGAAACACACAATACAAACCAGAACAACACACATTAAAAAAGACAGTTATACCAATACTTCCTCATAGAGGAACAACAACATTTGACAACAACATTATAATATTATTATGTGAATTGTGCAGCCGACAAATAAATTTATACATCAAATTTCTCATTAAAGCTTTAAGCATACAAAGGTATTAAGCATACAAAGGAATGACTGTACTCTTGCTTTACAGAATAAATTATTATTTTGTTATTAAGTGTTGTTAATAATAACAATTAGTAATTAATAATAATTATTCACTTATAATTTCATATAAATTATTTCAATTATGATGATTATAATTAATTATATTGTTAATAATATTGATAATTATATTGTTAATAATGATAACAATAATTAATAATGAAACTGATGATTATTAATGGATATTACTTTAGATTAATACATTTAATAATTATTATTATTAAGTAAATATTTTTAATTACATTAGCAATATCAGAAGTCAGAAAGAGCTTAGTATGTTTACACACAGAAGGAATTTGACAGGAGCGTCCAGTGCAGAAGTACGGACAGTGCAAACACACATAGGAAATACATAGTAGAGATGGAATGTAACACTGATATAAGAAAAACAGAAAATTAAATAATGCACGATTATTATACACAATTATGTGACTATAATATAAAACAATAATTGATTTGTTTTGTTAGTCGTAATACTATTAATGTAAAATAATCTGTATTAACTCTTTCCCCTCCAGCGTTTTTGAAAAAGTTGCCAGCCACCGCCAGCGTTTTTGCTGATTTTCACTAAACTTTCATGGCACCCAGAATATTTTGTTGTATGAATATCTGAACATGAAATACATCAAAATAAAATCAGACCCTCTACTTTCAAACAAAAAAAATCTGTTTTATTCTAGCTTCAAGCATTTTTTTTGTTTTGTTTTTTTTGTCAACACTTGAATGTAGGTAGGTTTCATAAAAAAGCAACATTTTGAGCAAAATCTCATTTTTATCAAATACAACATCTGAAACATATTCAGTAATATTATCAAAGCAAAGATACAGTAGATGGCTTCCATCAGTATCCCAAAGCTTGCACAGGCCTTTAACATTTTCTGGATCCACATTCCACTCTGTAACGTTAGGCAGTTTTCATTTATGCACGGTTAGTGTTTTTGATCGCATTATTTTTCATATGCATATGCTTACATATGAGATCGCTTGTTTCTGCGTCTTCCTTGTCTGTGTTTTTGATCGGCACTTTCTAGACTCATTCAGGAGATGCGTAATAGCGCCCCCTAGCGTATAACACTGAAAACACAGAAACACGGGAAATTCCGTGTTTGGCGGGGAAAGAGTTAATGAGTGTTGATTGTTTGTGATTGCAGGGTGTGTGGCGTGACGAGAGCAGCTGCAGCAGTCTGTCGGTGGAGCGCAGCGTTGGAGAGTGGCTCCAGAAGCTCGGTCTGCAGCATTATGAGGAAGGACTGCTTCACAACGGCTGGGACGACCTGGAGTTCCTCAGGTATGTTAGATCAGTGCTTCTCAAACTTTTTTACAGTGGCGTACCCCCTGGGGTAGGGCTGTGCAATTAATCGAAAATCAGTTTCAATTTCGATTTCTGCCTCCAACGATTATGAAAATACAGTAATCGAGATAAAACGATTATTGCACCCCCTTTCCAGCAGTACGCTTTCACTCCTCCATAAAAGCCCAATTTCACGTGCAAATCAGTAAAATCATGTAACGAGACTTTTGCAAAATGGGACGTGCTTGATTTAAGTTGATTAGATTTATTCATGTTTTTAAAAGCGTGAAAGAGAACTTGCGCTGTTCCTCATGAAGATCCGTGCAGCTCTTAAAGTGACAGCGCGCTAATATTCCTGCTGCAGACTGTGCTTAATATTAATCAAACAACAAACGACAAAGACAAAATCACTCACTGCTCTTCACAGAAGGACATTTGTAGCTTTAATAAGAAACAAAGGAAGTTTAATTCTTACAGTGAAGACTATGCTGTTTTATTTTACATTAGATTATTCAGTTTCTGTAGTAGGCTGTTAACTGAATAGCTACTTTAGACTTGCATTAAAAAAACTTAAAGCACAGTTTGTTTCATTTGTATCTTTTTTATTCTATTGTATTCCTTTGCTTTTTTATTACTGGAATTGTATTCCTTTGCTTTTTTTTTTTATTACTGGCAGTTTAATTATTTACAATAATTTTGAGGACCTTTTTTGTTGTTGTTTTTTTGTAACTAATTAGTTTTTTAACTAATACTCTAGTATTCTGCTGTGGTATTGAGAATTGTGACATTTCGCCCGTCTCTAAAATGTAGATGTCATAGCAACCTTATTTACAGAAAATATATATTTGATATATATCACTATCTTTAAATAAATCTTTCATATAAAGTTTTGGTCATATGGCCCACTAGTAATCGTTTTAAATAATCATGATTATGATTTTTGTCATAATCTGAGTACCCCCACTTAGACCCCAGTCACATCTTTTCCATTAAGAGACAATATTTGCCTCCTTAAATTGATTTACAGGTGCATTTTTTTTACCTTTAGTGAGGCAAAGTTTTTCTAGCCTTATTAATTGTATATCATGTTTTATGTCATATTCTTAACATGCCATTAAGTGTATAATAAAGCAATAAATGATGGCAAAATTAAGTGAAACTTGTTGATTTAAAAGTAAAATCACCAGTAGGTGGCAGCAAGTCATTGTCTAATGAGCAAAGTGTCACGTCATTCATTCATTCATTCATTCATTCATTCATTCATTCAGTAACGAAGCAAATGGCTGTAGTTATGATCAGGTTATTAATCACGGACTCTCTGCAGATTCCTTCACTAACGAAACGCCGCTGTTGTTTGCAGACGCACACCAGCTCTGTTGGAACTATTATTATTTCGTTGTAAAATATAACAAACAATAATTGACAATATTGTGTTTAAAATGTTGGCTACATTTAAAATGTAAAATGTTCACTTAATATATATAAAATAAATGCCACAGTTGCAATCGTTTGAAGATTCAGGGAAAATTGCATTCTTGCTCGTATTTTAAACATGAAAAACAATAACTCGCACAGAGTGTGTTTCGGTATCGAAGAGTTTCTTAAATCGATCTCTATGTGTAGTCCATGTCAGTATTTGAACAGCTGTTAGATCATGCCTCCACGCCAGATAATTAAGATCCAGTCTTGTCTGGTACCCAGAATACCCCAAACTCTATTAACAGTCTTCTATCAGCCAAGAACTGACTGAGGAAAAGCCAGTGAAGAGACGAAGCCATGATAAAAAGGAGCAGAGTTTATTGAATAGTATCTTCGTCTGACCAGCACAAATTTAACAAGTACTGTTATACTGCTTCAAAACAACATCCCATAAACCTTGAGTTAACATAAACGTTCCCTCATATCTCTTATTCATGAAGACAAACAGCCCTTGAGACACACAGTCATAAAACTAAACAACAATGGAAAATAGTATGAAAACAACTGTAATATAATATAATATAAATGACTAATCAATTAGTGAGTCAATGAAATGGGTATATAAATGACTGTAATGATTATTAGATTATTATTAGATTAGATTTGTAGCAATAACCAACAATACATTGTTTGGGTCAAAATTATAGATTTTTCTTTTATGCCAAAAATCATTAGGATATTAAGTAAAGATCATATTCCATGAAGACATTTTGTAAATTTCTTACCGTAAATATCTCAAAACTTAATTTTTGATTAGTAATATGCATTGCTAAGAACTTCATTTGGACAACTTTAAAGGTGATTTTCTCAATATTTAGATTTTTTTGCACCCTCAGATTCCAGATTTTCAAATATTGTCCTATCCTAACAAACCATACATCAATGGAAAGATTATTTATTCAGCTTTCAGATGATTTTTTCAAAAAAAAATTGACCCTTATGACTGGATTTGTGGTCCAGGGTCACAAATGTAGTCATGTACACTAGGCATTTAATTTTAGTTATTAGTTATTTTTCTTGTTTTCAGAAAGTTTCATGTTGTATATTTTTAATTTAATGTCTGTTAAAGTTTGTCAGTGTCATTATTCATATTAATTATTATTAATAGTGTTAATGTTTGAAAGCAAAACAGTTAAGACAGCCATAAGTTTAGTACCATAATTTTACTCTTTTAAAATATTATTATTATTATTATTATTATTATTATTATTAAATACTTATTTTACCAGACAGTAGGGTTAGTATTATTACTAGTAATATATTATATGATTTAATTTTATAATTTAATGAAATAATAATAATGGTGCAAAATGCAAAAGCACCATAAAAGTGTCATGAACTTTGACAAATGTAGTAAGTCATGTGGGAATCCAATTTTTTTTAATTAGATATTTATACTATTTTTTTTTTTTTAGAAATCTTCCTGTTGTGTATTTTGAATTTAATGTTTATTAAAGTTTATCAGTGTTATTTAATTTTACACCAAATTAAAGTTCTATGATTTAACATTTCAAAACAAAGAAATTAAGACAACCTTAAATTTTAGTGTTGAAATTTTACTGTTGCTCAGTTAAAAAAAAAAAAAGCAATTAAATATTTTTTTTACCGTACAGTAGGGTTAGTATTATTACTGTGGTAATATATGATATGATTTAGTTTTTATAATTAATCAAATAAAATGTAATTTACAAAAAGTATGACAAAACATTGACAAATTTAGTAAATCATCTAGGTATCCAAAATGTTATTATTTATTTATATTATTTTTTATCAGGTTATTTTTCTCAGCGCTGCTCAGGAAGATCCAAACACACTTGATTATGATTAAAATTTTCAAAAATATATTTTTAGTAAGATTTCAGAGTACAAGCTTCTCATCCAATCACGTGTCTCTCCTGCAGTGACATCACAGAGGAGGATCTGGAGGAGGCGGGCGTTCATGACCCCGCCCACAAGAAAATACTGTTGTCCAGCTTAAAGCAACAGCAGCAGCAGAAATGATCCGATCCAGATCTGAACTGAGAGAAACTTTGCACTGGTAGAGAAAGTGGTTTTAATTTAATCCGCTGTAATAAAGCTGGTCGTTTTAGTTTATAATATTATTTAAACATGTCAAAAAGGATGTGTCACTACAGCCCCGCCCCTCAACTTCCTGTCGTCTGCGTCCGGAGGAAGTGACATCATCGGAACATTCCTCACCTTTGGTGACTGAAGTGTTAATTATGAACAGTTTGTTTTTCTTGCATGTTTTATGGCTTTAAAGGAAAGGGAAAAGCCAAAATCAGCAGCTGACTGTGTTCGTATGTTTGCGTTCGTTTCTCTGCCTTCGTTTGTACGAAATCAATCAAATCTTGATCAGGAGCCTCTCATGTGGATTGTGTGAAGGATCAGAGGAGGTTTATAACAGGTTTATAACACGTTCTCATCAGCAGGTGGCTCTCTGGATGATCAGAGCTTCATTTGAGATGTGAATCTTTGTCTGTTCGTTCATTCAATATGATTCTGATTCAGATGCAGTCTGATTCGTTCGTCTTTGTTTCGATGAGTTTGGGATGAAATCACTGTTCGGATTCAGTGTTTGTGTCTCGTTCTTGAGTTTCCAGACGTCAGTCTTGTTTCAGATGAGCTTCGGTTAGGAAAGCTTTCAGAGTTGTACCTCGTCCTGTAATGAATCACTCCGTGGAAACAGCTGTAGTCTTTCTGTTTGGATCTTTATAGCAGGAAAACTGTTCGTTTTATTTAACAGTGTCTTTAATATTATTATAATTGGGGTGTTTCTCCTAAAATGCAGGTATATGTTCTTGCATAATTGTTTTGTGTATTAAGTTTTAACATTATATGTTTCTCGCCCGTCATTCATAATTATAATCCTTTGAATATTATTAACTGTTTAACTGTGTTGTTGTAAGTTAATATTGTGTTTGAGTTTCTGTCCCTTTAATGTATTTTTGTTTTTTCTTTTTTCAATTTAATAAAAATTTAAATCTAATGTGCTTCATGTTCATTTTCTGGGCTATATGTATGTATGTATGTATATATATATATATATATATATATATATATATATACATGAAAAAATAAAATAAAATATGAAATAAAATACAGGCTGATCACCTGTTGGATTGAGACGTTTGATAAATAACCCAAAATATTTGTATAATTGTATAATTTTCAAATAGTATTTAGTAACATTATCATATGTCTATCTGTGTTTCTGAAAATACTGCAGAATTTTTTTCTCTTCATTAATGTCACATTTTATTTTCAAAGTCTATATGTTTCTTAATCAACAAGTTGGATTCACAAAAAAAAAAAAAAAAAAAAAAAGTTCTGAAGATAATTTTGTAAGTTCCTATATACGGTTCTTAATAGTGTCTCAGGTATTTTCCTAAGACCTTTTTTTTTTTTTAGTAGCAAGTAGCAAGTTTTATTGTTATTTTCAAAACTTTACTATCTTACTATATTTGTCCATCTATTGACTTTTTTAAGTATCAAGCACCTTACAGTCGTTCTTTGAATGTAAAGTGTGACATTAAGACCTTCGCAAGGTTTTTCTTGTTCAAATCAAAAACAAAATACAAATTGTGCTGAATCATGCTGGAATATTCTGAGCTTCTGAATTCCTGCCAAGATTAATAGTTATCTAAAATAATTTTAAAAAATTGCTTGAAATCAACTATTAACTGAAAATAAAATAAAATATTACAAAACAAACTTATTTCAGCTAGTTTCCAAAGTAACATTTCTCATTTTCATTTAGTTTAACTTGATATACTAAAACTGAAATAAAAAGTTAATAAAAACTATATAGACTTACTAAAAAAAAAATGAACAAAAATGGCAAAAACACAAAACAAAATGACTAAAACCTTAAATAAAATGAACACGAAATCAAAAAAAAAAAACCAAATTCAAGCTCTCTCAAAAGAAGCTCTTTATTTTCACTCTTTATTTTGTCATTTTTATGGATTATATACAGCAGATCATTCATGAAATACATGGCGTGCACTGGAGCCAGGAAACATTTAAAAAAAAAGAAACTACATTGTATTTATATTAATATTTACAAAATATTTTTCAATAAAAGCCTAGCTTAAAAAAATCATTCCAACATTTTTTTTTTCTTTTTTCCTTCAATAAATTAACTACAAGTGGCTTAACTATGCTTGTTTCTGGGGTCACACGCACTCTTACACACACACACACACACACACACGTTAAATCCATCTTCAAAGAGCTTCAGAGAAGAACCGCATGAGAAATTCATCAATACGATGCAGGTTTGTCATCATTCTGATCCTGAATCCTTAAACTCACCCAGAAACTGTTGAGTTCTGGAAGAATAAAAACAAGCTGGAATATTAATATTTAAGATTAGACTGCTAATTTAGGTACAGATCATTAATAAACCCATAATCTGTGGTGAATATTTGGTTACAGCTCCTCTAATCGCATTAGAGTTCCTTCTCATTCGACGTCTCTTCCTGAAGACCTGAATTGATTTCTCGTTCTGAAGCACAAACGTTTCTGGACCTTCATTTAAGAGGAAATGAGGAACTCATTTACTGACAATTCAAGGGATGTTGATGTCGATCTATAGGGCGTCTCTTCAGTGTTAAGAGGAAACGGACCTGATGAACACAAATAATGGACTACACAGACATACACGCATCAGAAGCGCCAACATGACAATAAATTAACCATGAGGGCCTGTATTCACAAAACATTGATTTTATCTCACCACTAAGCGTTCTCCTAAATAGCAGTAAAAAAGATTTTTCTCTTAAAACCTATTCACAAAGCTACTGAGACAAACTTTTACTAAGGAACTTTACTTGCTAACTATGCACACAGTGATTGGCTGATAGTCTCTGTCAGAGATTTATTCATAGAAATATTGTAGAGCCATATCAAATAAAGGTTTAAAAATAAAAACGTTAATTGAAAATGCCATATTCAAATAAAGATTTTAAAATGCAGGCTAAGTGTCACTAATTAAACAAGTATATGTTCAGCTAATTGTCAGACTCTTAAATGTATGCTTCCCAAAAACAGCTAGCGGATACGCATATAAACAGCCTTTTAATTAACAGAGTAGAATAATCATGGCTGATAGTGAGACATGCAAACATAAAAGAAAACCAAACTGGACGCAAGAACAGCTGTTACTTGTTAATGAAAACAAAAAAGGAAAATTTGGAGTTGGGATAAGATGCTTCAAGAAACCTACCTGCAAAGCTCCCTGAGAAACTTTACTCTACACAAAGGATGCTCACACCAAATGTTGATTTCATTTAGTTAATAGAAGTTAATTGATCAAGAAAATCTATTTGTGACATTATTTTTGACAGCATTTTTACACAAGTGCCTAAATCTTTTAACAGTTCTGTAGCTTTGCAGGTAGGTTTCTTGAAGCATCAGTTCTTCTGGATTGAGTCTGTCTCAGTTTGTTCTGTTTCTTCATGTCATTCCAGACAGACTGATGATGATCAGATCAGATCTCAAACATCTCACTGGATTATTACAATTAATGGCTAAATGAATGTTTGGAAATGTAAGCTGATATTTCCTACTGACACACTACAGCAAAAGATAGAAATAACTGACTTAAAA
Source organism: Spinibarbus caldwelli (assembly GCA_039654775.1). NCBI lineage: Eukaryota > Metazoa > Chordata > Actinopteri > Cypriniformes > Cyprinidae > Spinibarbus > Spinibarbus caldwelli. The sequence continues at coordinate 1,059,561 of CM077252.1, forward strand.
CCGATTTTAGCTGCTGATAATACTAGTGTTCTAATCACTTTGGCCGCCGCTGTACTCTTAGAGAAAAAATTTAGGAGTCCTATATTTAGGACTGACAAACCCACACTCTTAAAAATAAAGGTGCTTAAAAGGTTCTTCACAGTGATGCCATAGAAGAACCATTTTTGGTTCCACAAAGAACCATTCAGTCAAATCATCTCTTTCTCACCTTTTTATAATTTGAAGAACTTTCTTTCACCACAAAAACATTTTGTGAAAGTTAAAGGTTCTTCAGAAGTTAAAGGTTCATTTAGACAAAAAAGGTTCTTCTATGGCATCGTGAAGCACCTTTATTTTTAAAAGTGCATTATTTTAAGATTTTCTCCCAAATCTGCAATTTATGAGCTACTTATAGATGCCTTAAGATGTTTTGTGAATACGGGCCCAGGAGTCCAGCTCTACGCAAATCAATCGACAGAACGGAACTTGCAGAGTCTCTAGAACAGGTTAGTCTTGATTGTGTTGGGTTTCCGGTGGAACGAGGACAGAACGCCCGCGAAGGGCCCAGACGCCATACTGTCCGCGGGCTGCCAGGCCTTCAGCAGGTCCTGGGTCTGGACGGTGCTGGGCCACGGCGAGCTCTTGAGGCCCTGGTGGATGGAGGGTGAGATGGAGGCGTTGGTGAAGGCGGCCGAGGAGCCCGAGACTGGGCTGGGGCTGAGGCTGCTGGCCCCGGGGCTGCCCATGTTCCCGGAGCCGGGCAGAGACGCCGTGCTGTCGGGCGTCGGGCTGCAGGTCGACTCTTTAGACTCGTCGTCTTCAGAGGAAGAGCGGTTCTCGCCCGACTTCCTGCCGCTGGAGCCGTTGGCGCCGGCGTTCGCTCCTTTGGAGTTGGCGGCGCGTTCTTGTTTACGAAACTTGGCGCGTCGGTTCTGGAACCAAACCTGAGGAAGAAAATACACTCTTAAGAATAAAGTTTCCAAAAGGGGGTTTTCACAGTGATGCCATTTGGGGTTTTGGTTCCCCAAAGAACCTTTCAATTAAAGTCACCTTTATTTATATAGCATTTGTAACAATAAAAAGTGAACAGTTTCAGTGAACAGTTCTTAAAAGAACCATTTTTTCTTAGTGTGAAGAACATTATAATAATCTAAAGAACTAAATATTATTATAATAATCTAAAGAACCTTTTTCCACTGTACACTCTTAAAAATAAAGGTGCTTCACGATGCCGTAGAAGAACCTTTTTGTCTAAATGGTTCCATAAAGAACCTTTAACATCTGAAGAACCTTTCTTGTTTCACAAAAGGTTCTTTGTGGTGAAAGAAGGTTCTTCAGATTATAAAAAGGGAAGAAAGAGATGGTTCTTTAAAGTACATTTGACTGAATGGTTCTTTGTGGAACCAAAAATGGTTCTTCTATGGCATCGCTGTGAAGAACCTTTTCAAGCACCTTTATTTTTAAGAGTGTATAGACTCTTAAAAATAAACTTTCCAAAGGTGGGTTTTAATATTGATGTCATTGAAGAACCATTTCTGGTTCCCCAAAAAAACCTTCCAGTGAATATTTCTTAAAAGAACCATTTTTGAAGAACATCTTAAAATCCTTCACACTTAAAAATGATGGTTCTTGATTGGCATTGATGGTTCCAAGAAGAATCCACAGAACCCTTTAATGCACAAAAGTTTGTTTAGTGGAAAAAAACTTTCTTTAGATGATTAAAATGTTCTTCACACTAAAAAAAAAGGTTATTCTAGGAACTGATCACTGGAGGATTTTTTGGGAACCAAAAATGCCTTTTAGGACCTTTATTTTTTAGTGTTTTTCCACGATATACTCTTAAAAATAAAGTTTCCAAATGTGGGTTTTAATATTGATGCCATTGAAGAACCATTTCTGGCTCCCCAAAGAACCTTTCAGTGAAAGGTTCTTTAAAGAACCATTTTTTCTTAGTGTGAAGAACATTTTTAGAACAGTTTTTTCAACAAATAACTTTTGTGCAATGGATTGATTTCATGGATGTTAAAGGTTCTTCATGGAACCATCAATGCCAATAAAGAACTTTTATTTTTAACCTTTATATTCCACAAAAAGTTCTTTATAGTGGATTTAAAAAAAATAAAAAATTTACACAATGAAAAAAGGTCAATTCTTTTTTTCACTATAAAGAAACTTTTGTGGAATGTAAAGTTTCCATAGATGTTAATGGTTCTTAATGTAACCACTGATGTCAATCAAGAACCTTTATTATTAAGAGTGTGGAGCCTTAATATTCCACAAAAGTCATTTTTAAAATCATCTCCACACCAAGAAAAATAAAAATGGCCCGTCGGTTCTGCAACCAAACCTGGGGAAGAGCGATGTTACAACTCTCTTGAGCATGTGAATCTACATCTACACCAAAAATAAAGTCTTTTTATTTTTGTAAATATGTCAAAGAAGAAACATTTTTGGTTCCTTAAAAAAAAAACAGTGATCAGTTCTCAAAAGAATCCTTTTTAATTAGTGTGAAGAACATCTCAATCATCTAAAGAACCTGTTTATTCAACCATATTTTTACTTTTTCACCGAGAAACTCTTTTGAGATAAAATGAAAGGATGTGCCTGTCTGAATTTATATTTCTAGTGAGTTCTGGAAGAGTAAAAAACATTATGAAGAATATTAATATTTAAGATTAGATTGGTAATTTAGGAACGGATCATTAATAAACCCATAATCAGTTGTGAATATTTGGTTACAGCTCTTCTAATCACATTACATTTTTTCAATCTGAGCTGTTTCTCCATAAATCTCTCTTCTTAAAGACAAATGATTTGTCGTTTCTCCTGCTGGACTAAACATTTCTGCACCTTCATTTAAGAGGAAATGAAGAGCTAATTTACTGACAACAACATCATTTGGGATATTGAACTGCATCTATAAGTCTTCAATCTTCCTTTAGTGGTTCCATGGATGATGAAGGTTCTTCATGGAACCATCGAAGCCAATAAAGAACCTTTATTTTTAAGAGCGTAAGACCTTTCCTTTCCACAAAAGAAAAAAGTTTTTAAAATGTTCTTCACACGAAGAAAAAAAATGCTTCTTTTAAGAACTGATCACTGAAAGCTTCTCAGAAATGGTTCTTCTATTGCATCGCTGCGAAAACCCTCTTTATTTTTAAGAGCGCAGACGGATTATAGCTGCTATAAATCAATCTAATAAAATCAACTAAATTAATTACATTTGGAAGCGTCTGCGAACAGCGCTGCAGGCAAAAAAGCGAGATCCAGATATTCAAATCAGACAAAATTAAATTTGTTTTGTTAAATTTTTATACGAATAAAAATGTGTATAAATAGCACTTTTTTGTATTTTGCATGCCATTTATACGCAGAAACTGTCTTTGGCGTGCATATAATACGCATTTTTGCGTGCATATAATACCTACCTACCCACCCCACATCCCTAAACCTATTGCGTATCATAAGCACGCCGAAGTCAATTTCTGCGTATAAATAATACGCCGAACAGAAACGTGCCACTGAAACGCATTTTTAAAGTAAAAACGCTTCTGAAAATCAGTCCTGGATTTCTGGAGACTCACTTGCACCCGGGCCTCGGTCAGGTCGATCTTCAGCGCGAGCTCCTCACGCGTGTAGATGTCTGGGTAATGCGTCTCCGCAAAGACGCGCTCCAGCTCCTTCAGCTGAGAACTCGTGAAGGTCGTGCGGATCCGCCGCTGCTTGCGCTTCTCGTTCAGACCGGAGGGGTCCGAGAAGAACTTGTACGGAACTGAAAGAGGAACAAAGATCAGTGAATTACGGATGCGAGGAGAGATTTGTGGCGCGGTTTAAGAGGAAATATGTGAGGCTTGAGTAGTTCAGGAAAGAAAGGCAGAAAGAAAGAAAGAAAGAAAGAAAGAAAGAAAGAGATGAACTTCTATTTATAAGATCGCTTACAAATATATTTTCTTTTAAACAATCAGAATCGCGTTTTTCTGCATTTCATTCTGTAGAAGTGCGCCGAGAAAATCAGTCCCATAAAATATAAAAATAATATTTGTGGCGTCAGTTTATGAGAGTAGGCTACTTTTAGACTTTACTATTATTAAATTATACATTTTTACTTTTAAATTACAGACTTCCTAATTCTGTGAAAATTCCGTGAATATAATAATTATATTTGGTCTATAATTTACCGCACAGAAATATCAGTCGAGACAGGATGAATTCGTTTCTCGTTTTCATATCCAACAAACGCTCTGTTTAATTATAGATCTGTGGGACATAATTAAATTAATTACTTTAAATGAATTTGCGCGTCAAATTATGTAACATAAATTAATTAAATTCAGTCCCATTTAACTCTTAAAACTAAGATTCTAGTTTGACTTTGCAACTGGGTATCGGCTATCCAAATTTTAAAGAGAATTTATTCCTTTATTTCATAATTAAATCATTCAAAATTAGCTTTATATTTTAAAATAAGAAAAAAATTGTTTTAGGTGGATCACCTGTTCACGGATTTCTGGAATTCAGTGATGCGTTTATCATTTGACACCTGTTATATTTTGTATATGTGACCCTGGAGCACAAAAGCAGTCATAAGTAGCACAGGTATATTTGTAGCAATAGCCAACAATACATTGTATGGGTCAAAATTATCCATTTTTCTTTTATGACAAAAATCATTAGGATATTAAATAAAGATCATGTTCCATGAAGATATTTTTTTTTTTTTATTTCCTACATCAAAGCGTAATTTTTGATTAGTAATATGCATTGCTAAGAACTTCATTTGGACAACTTTAAAGGCGATTTTCTCCATATTTTGATTTTTTTCCACCCTCAGATTCCAGATTTTCAAATATTGTCCTATCCTAACAAACCATACATCAATGGAAAGATTATTTATTCGGCTTTCAGATGATGTATCAATCTCAATTTCAAAAAAATTGACCCTTATGACTGGTTTTGTGCTCCAGGGTCACATATGAAGCGTTTCAAGCTGCTGTGCGACATTTTTTGGTCTAACGGTGTGTGATTTGCGTGGTGTGTGTGTGTGTGTTACCTGTGCTGTAAGGCGCGGGCTGGTGCTCTCTCAGCGCGCCCAGAGTGCAGCTGGCGGAACCGAGCGGAGCGCATCCCGGATTGGAGCTGAATCCGGTTCGGATCGGGTTGTACTGGAACGTGTTGGCCTGACTGCACGAGTTAAAGTCCGCGTACGCCGACGCCTCCATCGCCGCCATGCACGAGTCATACGTGTTCAGATACGAGTAATCCATTTTGTACATTTGGAGCGCGGACGGAGACGCGAAAGCTCCGGTTGCGGCGTCAAACTCCAGCGGAACGCGTGGTTTTCTCGCGGTATCCAGCGCGTGTCTCTCGGTGCCGGTGTTCCGGTGCTCTGCTGCGGCGGCGGCTCGCGGTGTGTTTATAATAAAGTTGGTGTCCGGGAGACAATGGCGAGGCGGTGGTCTCTGTTTGCATGACAATGTCTCAGCGCTGAACGCCTCCTCCCCTCTGCTCCTCCATGCATCTCTAATGCACCTCCGCGTTAACCCTTTCCATCATCATCCTCATGGTCAGTTTCCTTCTTTATATCTGCTCCTTTGAAATTTACACTCTTAAAAATAGAGGATCTTCACAGCGATGCCATAGAAGAACCATTTTTGGTTCCACAAAGAACCATTCAGTCAAAGGCTCGGTTACACTTTATTTGAAGGTGTCATTGTTACAGTGTAGTTATATATTTAAGTACTGAGTAATATTAATTAACTTCATGTAGCTACTTATTATTGGGTTAGTAACAATTTATTGTTATTATAATAGTAAGTACATGTAACGTGTAACAAGGACACCTTAAAATAAAGTGTTACCAAAGAACCATCTCTTTCTTACCTTTTTATAATCTGAAGAACCTTCTTTCGCCACAAAGAACCTTTTGTGAAACAGAAAGGTTCTTCAGATGTTAAAGGTTCTTTCTGGAACCATTTAGACAAAAAAAAAAAAAAAGGTTCTTCTATGGCATCATGAAGCACCTTTATTTTTAAGAGTGTATTCCGTTCAGCGTGCGCAGATATCATTTTAAATAAATGACTATTAATGGCTATTAAGACTAATGTCATTAGGGCGAGAATGGGCGAGTTTTCAGCTCACGCTAAACGAATTGTGGGATTGTTTTAGCTTTAATGTGGCTCTGGTTGGTAGTGTGAAATGAAGTTTAATTTGATTGCAGGAATAATGACTTTTATTTAAGACTGCACGCGAAACCCCTTCGAGTGGGGGGGGGGGGGGGGGGGGGGGGGGGGTCTATGTAGACTTTAGACGCTAAATTAAATAAATTAAACGTGAGTTCAGATGAAATTTTAATTAATGTCGCGTTAATTTTGTTCGTTTATTCGCCGTTTTCATCAGAAATGACGCGCGCGTCTCTTGAAGGAAACCTGCTGCTCACGATCACGCGCATCTGTTTGCTGTCAGTCAGTATTACACACCAGAAATCTGCAGAAATCATTTTATCTGAGAGTTCAGTGTGATGCACCGCGAAAACTCCCTCCCTCAAAATAAAAAACACATTAAAAAATAATTAGACGGATATTATCCATGCAGTTATAGCCACATTATCTTTGTTTACTTTATCAGTTTGCTTCGTTATGAATTGCTAATATTTAATCAAACAATAATTAACATTTAACATAAAAATCGGTTACACTTTATTTTAATAGTCGACTTTAGACAGTCTACTAACTATAAGTAACTTTGCAACTACATGTCTACTGTCTCTCAGAGTAGACTGTTAGGTTAGGTTTAGTGTTAGTAGAATAAGTTGACATACAGGCTACTTCAAAGTTTCTCATAGTCAGTGTGTATGTTGTGGACCCATCAAAATGAAGATATTAAGCAGACAGTCTACTAATACTCTAATGACTGCTAGTAGACATGTAGTTGCAAAGTTTGGCTACTTACTGTTAGTAGAAAGTGGACTATCGAAATAAAGTGTTACCTTAAAAATCACATTCAAAATTATGCAATAATAATCGCATTAAACCGGAAACCTGTCAAATTAGGGACCAAATGCATTTGTATGTAAATGCGCCATATTTTAGCCATATGTGACCCTGGAGCACAAAAGCAGTCATAAGTAGCACAGGTATATTTGTAGCAATAGCCAACAATACATTGTATGAGTCAAAATTATCCATTTTTCTTTTATGCCAAAAAAAAAAAAAAATCATTAGGATATTAAGTAAAGATCATGTTCCATAAAGATATTTTGTAAATTTTCTGCATCAAAACTTAATTTTTGATTAGTAATATGCATTGCTAAGAACTTCATTTGGACAACTTTAAAGGTGATTTTCTCAATATTTAGATTTTTTTGTACCCTCAGATTCCAGATTTTCAAATAGTTGTATCTCAGACAAATATTGTCCTATCCTAACAAACCATACATCAATGGAAAGATTATTTATTCAGCTTTCAGATGATCTATAAATCTCAGTTCCACAAAATTGACCCTTATGACTGGTTTTGTGCTCCGGGGTCACATATGTGTCATTTCAAGGAACTCGGATTGGTTTCAGGTGTTCCTTTGACTTCTGACGCTGTAAGCAGCGGGAATCTACGCGGTTATCCCGGAGCGGAGCGGCGCGTCACGGCGCATTTGGCTGATTTCTGGTGCGCGGCGGCGGCGGAGCTGACGCGCCCTTCAGACTCCATCCATCAGCGGCCGCATCATGCGCATCATCCGCGCGGATTAACGTCTGCACCGGGACGCGATGATAAAGGCACGCCTGCAACAAGTCACCACGGATCCCGAGTGAAGCCTTTCAGCATCTCCGTAAACACCTGAGAGGAGCTCAGCATCTCGCTCAGGCCTTCAAAGATTTCTGCAAAGCAAACCTCAAATATGGCGTGCAAATGAACAGATATTAGAATATAATGGATATTAAACAAATACCAATAAAATAAAACAAAGAAAAAAAAACGAATAGGCAAAATCAGAAACGAATTAATTAAATGGACTACTTGCAAATCAAGTCACCGTTAATTTGGCATTTTAGATTGTGTAATGAAAAATAAAAGACATAATAGAAATGGACAATGTATTATATTAAACTTAATTTGATCAATGAATATTTATACGCATAATGAATAATTATATGTTTATTATAATGTGTTGATTTTTTAATATTAGATATTAATTATAATTTTATAATATGCACTAATGACACGCGGCAGTTCAGTATATATATAGGGAAAAGAGTTTATAGTCATACATTATAATGGATCCATTTTAATTGTATGACTATAAACTTTTTCCCTCGTAAAAATTACCCTTCCTTAACTGTCAATAAATAAAGATAAGAATAAGGTTCATTAGTTAACATGAACTAAGTATGAACAACACTTCAGCATTTATTAATCTTAGTTGACGTTAATTCCAACATTTACTAATGCTTTATTAAAATCAAAAGTTGTGCTTGTGAATATTAGTTAAGGCACTGTGAATTATGAAATAACAATGAACGACTGTATTTTCATTAATTAACGTTTACAAAGATTAATAAATACTGTAATAAATGTATTGTTCGTTGTTCGTTCATCTTAGTTACATTAACTAATGGAACCTTATTGTAAAGTGTTACCACAAAATAGAACGAGGTTACACTTTATTTTAAGGTGTCCTTGTTACAGTGTAATTATACATTTAAGTACTGAGTAATATTAATTAACTACATGTACTTATTATATGGTTAGGGTTAGGATTACTTGCATGTAATTATGCATAATTTATTAAGTCTAATGAAAATGCGTATAAATAGTACGGCAAATACAAACAGAAAATCGTGCTAGTGATACGCAGAAATTGACTTTGGCGTGCATATAATACGCAGTTTTTGCGTACATATGATATTACCCATTGCGTATCATATGCATGCCAAAGTCAATTTCTGCGTACCTATACTACGCCAAATCGAAACAAACTCGTGCTATTGATAAGCAATTTCATGAGATCGTTTTTTAATTTTTTTTTTTTTTGTACTTAATAGCATGTGTTTGGTGACGTTTAGACCCGTAATTCGCATGGAAACCATAAAGACGCGTGGTTTTCTCTGGTGCCACCCGCTTTCAGACGGGTCACAGGAGCCATGCGTCACGCAGACGCGTCGCGTCTCATCCGTTCCCGATCCTTCATCCTCTCTCTCTCTCTCTCTCTCTCTCTCTCTCTCTCTCTCTCTCTCATCAATCTCTCTCTCTTATTAGCTCAATCTGCATTCAGCAGTAATCGGTCACCGGGAGACGCGCGCCTCGCTTTAATGGCCCGACCATCGGATGCGATTACTGTCAGCCAAACCAAACCAACCCAAGCACAATTCAATTAGTCCCTCCGCTTTTCATTTCTTTATTTATTTCGTGCTCGGAAAATGCCTTTTTTGCGATGGCGAAGCAAAATATAGGTGTTTTAAAAATATGGATAAATTAATGGAGCCTCTTGGACAGTAAGTGGTTAGTGTAGGCTAACTATCGATCACCAGCTCACATGCCAGAATCCACGCGCGCTTTAAAAAATGAAAAGCACTGAGCTGTCAATCACAGCTCTCACCTGTCAATCACAGCATCTCTCACAGACCCCCGCCTGTTATTTACACAAGCGCCATGAATGAGAAAGAGCCTCGTTACTGTTTCCGTTAATCGCCAATGAATTTTAAAGGTGCTGGTCTGGTCGGGTCGGATCGGGATTAGAGCCCATTTTCAAGACAAACACTCGGATTTGAAAGTCAGATGTGAGCGCGGGGCTTTGATGAGATTAGCGGGTGTGTGTGCAATGCTTAACACGGGTGAACCAGGTTCACTTCTCCAGCAAACTCACCCCTGACACCGAGCAGATGACTTCTGATCCACAACAGATTCCCCTCTGCAAATACAGAACAGAAACAGTTTCAGGCCAGATCTACACCCTCCAGATCCCGTATATGAGATGAAGGAAACTGTTGAGTTGAGTTCAAATAATCTGCCGACACGCATTTATTATTAATGTCTCTTCTATGTTAAGACATAAAACGGGCAATAAATAATTAGCAATATAGTTGGTTCTGTCCAAATAAATGATAACAAAACACTCTAAAAAGTAAATGTTCTTTATTGGCATCGATGGTTCATTGAAAACTTGTAACATCTATTGCACAAAAGGTTCTTTAGAAAGGGTGGTTCTTATTTAAATGTTCTTCACATTAATAAAAAATGGTTGTTTTAAGAACTGATCACCGAAACGTTCTTTCGGGAACCAAATATTGTTCTTCTATGAGTTACTGCAAAAATAAATAAATAAATAAAAATAAAATAATAATAATATTTTAACAATTAAATGAGTATCTTCAAAAACCATCGAAAGTTACTGACTTAATTTCCTTTAATAAGTAAATAATCCAGAAAGACTTTTAGTTCTGTTCAGTGGCACTAATGCGTTCTTTTATTTACAACGCATTTATCAGAAATAAACCTCCTGGAACTGAATTTGATCATATAACTACCATATAAACTATTTTCTAACATACATAATTGTACGATCCTTTTTTCCCCGGACGCTTTGAATCGATTAACTGAAATAGTCACAGAAGTGTCTAATAAACCAATACACATAGGCCTATATTAGAATATTATGAAATATATCAAACGCTAGACAAAACCAAACAGGACTTCGTTGTATTTTAAATATCTGAGGCTTTTTTTCCTTTACTAAAGAACTCTGATGGATTTCTGACGTTTACATAAATTTATGTTAAACAAACAGAAAAAAAAGAGCCAGTTTCCTACTGATGCATGTTTATGAAACATCAAAAATAGCGTCATATTCAGTGGTTGCTGATGGAGTGTGTTGTGTGTTTGTGTGTGTGTGTGTGTGTGTGTGCGCGTACGTGTGCGTGTGTGTGTGTGTGTGTGTGTGTGTGAGAGTGTGTGTGTGTGTGTTGAGTGTGTATAGTGTGTGTGTGTGTGTGTGTGTGTGTGTGTGTGTGTGTGTGTGTGTGTGTGTGTGTGTGTGTGTGTGTGTGTTGTGGCAGCAGCTGGAGAGGCTGTAATGGACAGAAGCGTTAATCAGATCAGGGCTCCGGGGCCCCGCGCGCTCAGAGCCCGACACAACCGGCGCTGCGCGGGACCTGTGCAAACTTAATCAAATTACGCTCTCCTCTAAACTAATTAGCCTGCAATCTGCCACGCGAGCTGTCCCAGAGCAAGCTTTGAATTAGGCAGAATGGATTTTTCCCCTAGTCTTTCAAAAAGAGACAGAAGACAGAAGAGAAGCTGCTTGCGCTTTTAGGGCTCTTTTATTTCCCTCTTACGTTCATTTGAGAGGAACGACTGTAGTGCGTCACGGCGAACGTCTCCGTTTCCAGTGCTGTTTTTGGACATGTGTGGCGCACAGATGTTCTTGTTGAAATATCACGGGGAATGATGGGAACAGTAGCGTTCTGTTACAGCAGCAGGTAACAGACACCTGATATTATATCCGCCCTCAAACGCTAATGCACTCCACTGCGCATATGTGCTCAGACATTACGCAATAAGTGTCCTATTGCTTTCATGAAACAGATTTTGCATAATAAAAATACAAAGATGCAAACAGATATAATAAAAAGCGTAGACGGAATGCATGAACGCATCTGCACGCTCGATAAAATATCGCAACTCAGCGATGCAATAAACAAGAACGCTTCAAACAAAACAACATGCAACAAACCAGAACGAATCGGTAAAGATGTGTACAGTGCGAGTCTCGTAATGTAACCAGAACACGCCCAATAAAATCTATAAGCGACAAAACGTTCCCACTGAGAAACTGTCTACACAATACTAAAACAGAACGCTCTGATTAAACTCAATGACAGATTCAACGCAGCGAGCGCGCAACAAACTGGAACGCTTTCATCACAATCAGCAAAATTAATCAACACTGCAAGCGAACGATATGACAAAACAGAACGTTCACAACTTCACATCATCAGCCGAAATCAACACTCCAAGCAAACAATGTACAAACAGAACGTTCACAACACAACCTTAAAACAGAACGCTCATATCTTCAACAGAACGTTTCTGTTTTAAAATTTCACTATTAAATGCATTGAACAACTTATTCTAAAACTAGGCTATATATGATTATGTAGAGTCATGCAGCTTGCAGTGTAAACACAATACTTGAATAGCGTTTCATATGCATGATAACTCTTGATTTCTATAGACAAAAGAATTTACATAAAGCAATATTCAAACATTACATATGAAAGAATAAATCAAACCAATTGACAAATTTATCAAATTGTCACTTGTCAAAATCAAACTTTTTAAGAGCTCTCTTTCTCGCTATATATATACATATATATATATATATATTATTTAACAAAAATGTTGCTGTTTCCATTAAGTTATGAAAATATTATTTCTGAATGTCCTGAACGTTCAAAACATCCTTTTTAAAAATGTTTTTATTTTTCTTTGTTATTCAAACGGAAACATTCCATTGTATCATTTTGCCAACATTATAGGAATGTTACATTTGAACGTAAATGAAGCAACATTTAAAAAAACAACGTCCAACTGAAATGTTTCAGAAATAAAACATTCTGTGAATGATGTATAAACAATGTTTTTGTGCTAAAGTTTAGAGAATGTTATTAAAGGCCAGATAACTCTGAATGAATGTTCTATTAATGTTACTGGAAGAACATTTGTTCATAATAAAGTTGTGAGGAGGTTCTCTGTTCTCTGGGACAGTGATAGAGACAGATTTGTGCTGTATCTCTCTGTCTCTCAGTGTAATTTCTCATCTCTCAGATGCAGAGCTACAGGACTGTAAATGGTAAATCAATAATTCTCTGTGTTCCTGCAGGTTTGTCCGCTGGGACTGGAGGAGAAGAGAGAGACGAGAGAGCAGCAGCCGTTAAAAGACATGGACACACACGTTAATGGACGAGAGACGTTCACGGCTGTGTGTGCGCCGGATCAGTTCAGACTCTGATAGAGGATCATCATTACACACACACACACACACACACACACACACACACACACACTTGTTTTGCTATCCTTGTGGGGACATTCATAGGCGTAATGGTTTTTCTACTGTACAGACCGTATATTCTATTGCCCTACACCAACCCTACACCTAAACTTAGCCCTCACAGGAGACTTTCTGCATTTTTAGATTTTCAAAAAACTTCATTCTGTGTGATTTATAAGCTTCTTTACCCGTGGAGACCTCAATTTAGGTCCCCACCGTGACACGAGTCCCCATGAGTCTGTGTGTATTCAGGTTTAAGTCCCCACCTGAATAGAAAAACAGGTACACACACACACACACACACACACAGACAGACATTACCATGAGTGTGTGTGTGAGACAGAGTAATGAAAGCGGTCTCTCTCTCTGTGTTTATAATTGAATTGGACTGTTTTAGAGGCTGGAGGAGATTTTCTGAGTAACATGAGATCTGCTGCTGCAGCATCTTCTCAAACACACCTCTGAACACTCATTCACTGCTCAATTCACCCTTCTATTATTCTCAAATAGACATCTAAAACATCAGACTTCTACAATATCTTTCAACTTTGTTTTTTCCTCTTATTAAATGCTTCATTTTTATTCTTACCCTTTAAATAAACATGTAAACATTTGCTGTTTTACTTCTGTGTATCTCAAGCATTCACTTGAGTTTACACTTTATTTTACGGTGTCCTTGTTACAGTGTAATTATATGATTAAATACTGTATAATACTAATTAACTGCATGTATTTGCTGTATGGTTATGGTTAGGATGAGGGGTTGGTTACATGTAATTATGCATAATTGAATGTTATTTCTATAGTAAGCACATGTAATGTGTGTATAAAATAAAGTGTTACCTAGTTTACATTTATTTTTGGTCTTAAGTCAAGTCACCTTTATTTCTACAGAGCTTTATACAGTACAGATTGTTTAAAAGCAGCTTTACATTAATAAATAGGAAAATAAGAGAATCAATGATGCAAACGTCATCAAATATGAGACAAATTCAGATTCTGCTGTAAAGCAGCTCTCAAAGACAATACAGTCATTACTCAGATCGAATGTGACCCTGGAGCACAAAACCAGTTGGGGTCAGTTTTATAAAACTGAGATTTATAAATCATCTGAAATCAGCTTTCCATTGATGTATGGTTTGTTAGGATAGGACAATATTTGGCTGAGATACAACTATTTGAAAATCTGGAATCTGAGGGTGCAAAAAAATCTAAATATTGAGAAAATCACCTTTAAAGTTGTCCAAATGAAGTTCTTAGCAATGCATATTACTAATCAAAAATTAAGTTTATATATATTTACAGTATGAAATTTACAAAATATCTTCATGGAACATGATCTTAATATCCTAATGATTTTTGGCATAAAAGAAAAATGTATAATTTTGACCTATACAATGTATTGTTGGCTATTGCTACAAATATACCTGTGCTACTTATGACTGCTTTTGTGCTCCAGGGTCACAAACCAGTTCATGTTTTGTTTTCATTCAAAAAAAGCAAATGGCAGATAAAATTAAATCAAAATAAACAAACCCCAAACAACCTGCAGTTCCCCAAGAGACTCCAGTGAATGATTCTGATAAGAGCAGACCGACATTAATGCAGCATTTGCATTCAAAATACTGCAAAAGCACTCAAATCATTGAAGTTTGTAATCATTGAAAGGACTGACCAAAATTGTGCCAACTGCAACACACACACACACACACATTTTGTATTGTGTGTGTGTGTGTTGTGGGAGGTCCGGCGGGCAGCAGGGCTCTGTTTTACGATGCTAATTTCATCCCCACAGGAAGAGAGTGAATCCCTACATGTGTAAAGAAGGATGCAGAGAAAAGAAGGAATGTGTGTGATGCATTCCTCCTCCTGCATCACTCACTCACACACACACACACACACACACATTTTTAAACACATTCCTGCTGCATGTTTCTTGGTGTTCGACTACGACCCACAGAGATCACAACATTCCTCAACTAAACCCGGTCAAAGAACAGCCGTCAGTTAAGAGAGATTTGACTTTCTCAACTTTATTTAGCTTTGTGTACAATAAAAAAAAAACTTGGTTTGCAGTTAAACATGTAAATGACCTGCAAGAAACACACAAAACACTGATGTTTTACACAAAAGCACGTGAAGATCCTCATGTTTCTGAACTTTATCAATGCAGTTTCTCTTCTAATCACTTGAATTAACTGTAGTTTTATTGTGGTTAAAATCAACATGCCAACCAATTTTGCTTCTTTAATTTTACATAAATTTAAAGTATGACTCAATATTTAAGACAAAATGCGGAGCAGGACTTGATTTATTTTCTCCAGGAGGAAACTGATGTGAATGGCATTGATCGATGACATCAGATGAACAAAAACTGTTTTAGATTGTGATTCAGATTATAAAGACATTTTTCAGTAACATTTTACAATAAGGTCTCATTTGCTAACATTAGTTAATCTGTTAACATGAATTAACAGTGAGCAATATATACTTTAGATTTCTAATCTTTGTTCATGTTAGTAAATAAAAATACAAGGTCACACTTTTTCACATTGCATGTACTTACTATAGTAATAACAATAAATTATGCATAATTACACGCAACTTGACCTAAACCTAACCCTAAGCATAAAGCAAATACATGCAGTTCATTAATATTACTTAGTATTTAAATGCATAAGTACACACAATAAAATAAAGTGTAACCAAATACGATTGCTAATTGTTTGCTCATTATTTGCATTAACTAATGGTAACTAATTTTAATTATGTATTAGTAAACGTTGAAATTAACATTAACTAACATTAATACATTGTATAATATTATATATATATATATATATATATATATATATATATTAACTGCAATTAATCGCATCCAAAATTTAGAATAATTTAGAATTATTTAGAATAATTTTTCATTGTTAGTTCTTGTTACCTATATAGTTATGTTACCAAATTAAAACTTATTGAAAAGTGTTATTGTTTTTCTTTGGAATAAAGCTGATGAATCATTTACAATAAGCACAGAAACATAAATTATCTCCATTTAGATTTCATATTAACAATTTAATCCAAAACTCAGAAATATTTGTGTTTTAAAGTATTTAATACACTTTGATGAACGCGTCCAGCTGGTGAAAACAAAGAACATCAGTGATCACTAATATACTTTAACTTCCATAAACACACACATCTATATCTGTACACGTGACAAACACTCTGGAAGCGTGATGGAGATCTGCATTATTACAAACATCATAAAGCTGCTGTGATTTATGTGTGTTATTAATGTTACGGGTATGTCTGCATACGTCATTTTTATGTTTCTGTCAATAATCTGATGTGTGTGTGAGTGATGCGTTAGCAGACAAACACTGTGAGTCTCAGTGATGTTGGTGGGTGTGTGTCACGTCCTCCGGGTTCAGCGGCGGGCGGATGTCCAGTTTTCGGGCGGAGCTGTCTTCACCCAGCACCTCCAGACGCAGAGCTGGAGCTCCATCCTTCTCTTGTGCTCCGTCGACGGTCAGACGCAGCGTACAGCCCTTCGGAAGCAGCTCCTGTTCGTACGCAGCAGCCAGCTGATTCACCACCCGCCGCTCCACCTAAACAAACAAACAACAAAACATCTAATATGTGACCCTGCAGCACAAGAGCAGTCATAAGTAGCACAGGTATATTTGTAGCAATAGCCAACAATACATTGTATGAGTCAAAATTGTCCATTTTTCTTTTATGCCAAAAATCATTAGGATATTAAGTAAAGATCATGTTCCATGAAGATATTTTGTAAAAAACTATTCACTGCTGTGTGTGTGCACTTGGCTCAAGGGCACCTCAGTCATGGTATCGAAGGCAGAGAGAGTGCTGTTCATTCACAATCCCCACCTTCAATTCCTGCCGGTGTGAGAATCGAACCGGCAACCTTCAGGTTACAAGCCCAACTCCCTAACCATCAGGCCACGACTTCCCTTTAAAAACCTCACGATAATATTGCAATATGAAGTCCACGATATGATATTTATTGCGATATTTAAAAAAAAAAAAGACGAAGAATTGGGAAAAAATGAAAATTTTGTACATTTTAAAGTTAAATTATTCTATCTAGTGCACTTTGAGAGTAAAAATTAAAAGCTTCAACCCATGTTTCTTAACTAAGAACACAAGTCAGAAAAAAGTCAGTGAATTGACTTGTAGTTGAACTTTAAAGAGGACTCAACCCTCTTTTTATTTGTGATATACTGTCTCAGTCTAACTTACAGTGGGTATGGAAAGTATTCAGACCCCCTTCACTTTTTTCAATTTTGTTATGTTGCAGCCTGATACTACAATTGTTTAAATTCATTTTTTTTCTCATTAATCTACACTCTGTACCTCATAATGATGAAGTGAAAACAGAATTTTAGAAAGGTCTGTAAATTTATTAAAAAGAAAAAACTAAAATATCACATTTACATAAGTATTCAGACCCTTTGCAACAACACTTGAAATTTCGCTCAGGTGCCTCCCATGTCTCTTGATCATTGCAGAGATGTTTCTACACCTTGATTGGAGTCCGCCTGTGGTAAATTAAATTGATTGGACATGATTTGGAAAGGCACACACCTCTCTGTAAAAGGCCTCACAGCTGATAATGCATATCAGAGCGAAAACCAAGCCACGAGGTCAAAGGAACTGCCTGCAGAGCTCAGACACAGGATTGTATTGAGGCACAGATCTGAGGAAGGCTACAAAAAAAAATTCTGCTGCACTGAAGGTTCCCAAGAGCACAGTGGCTTCCATAATTCTCAAATGGAAGAAGTTTGGCACAACCAGGACTCTTCCAAGAGCTGGTCCCCAGCCAAACTGAGCAATTGATGGAGAAGGGGCTTGTCTAGACTGGTGACCAAGAACCTGGTGGTCACTCTAGTTGAGCTCCATGATCATATATGCAGATGGGAGAAACCTACAGAAGGACAAACATCACTGCAACACTCCACCGATCTGGGCTTTATGGCAGTGTGTCCAAACTCAATCCTCTCCTCAGTGAAGACACATGAAAACACACTTGGAATTTGCAATAAAGCACCTAAAGGACCCTCAGACTCTGAGAAACAAGATTCTCTGGTCTGATGAACCTCAATTCTAAGCATCATGTTTGAAGGAAACCGGCTCTTCTCATCACCTGCAGAGTACCATCCCAAAAGTAAAGTGTGGTGGTAGCAGCCTCATGCTGTTGGGCTGTTTTTCAGCGGCAGGGACTGAGGAACTCATCAGAGTAGAAGAAAAGCTCAATGCACCAAAATATTGAGATAGCCTTAATGAAAACCCAGTCCAGGGCATTCAAAACCTCAGACTGGGCCGAAGGTTCACCTTCTAACATGACAATGACCCTAAGCACACAGCCAAGGCAACACAGGAGTGGCTTAGGGACAACTTTGTGAATGTCCTAGAGTGACCCAGCCAGAGCCCTGACTTGAACCCTATCCAACATCTCTGGAGAGACCTGAAAAAGGCTGTCAACAGACGGTTCCCATCCAACCTGACCGAGCTTGAGAGGATTGCAAAGAAGAATGGCAGAAATTCCCCCAATCCAGTTGTGCAAAGCTTGTTGCGTCATACCCAAAAAGACTCGAGGCTGTAATTGCTGCCAAAGGTGCTTCAACTAAGTACTGAGTAAAGGGTCTGAATACTTATGTAAATGTGATATTTCAGTTTTTTCTTTTTAATAAATTTACAAACATTTCTAAAATTCTGTTTTCACTTTGTCATTATAAAGGACAGAGTGTAGAGTAATGAGAAAAAAAAAAGAATTTAAACAATTGTAGTATCAGACTGCAACATAACAAAATTGAAAAAAGTGAAGGGGGTCTGAATACTTTCCGTACCCACTGTACATTCACACTGGTGTTTTAGGAAGCCAAACAAATTAGAATAGAAAAATAATTAGTGCTGTCAAACGATTAATTGCGATTAATCTCATCCAAAACAAAAGTGTACATACTGTGTATATTTATTATGCATATATAAATACACACACATGCATGTATACATTTGTTTATATATTATATTATATATTTATATGTTTATATATTAAACATTTATATATAACAAATTAAATGAATATAAATATAGACATGTAAATACATGTACATATTTTTAAAATATATAATATACTGTATGTGTGTATATTTATACATACATAAATGTACAAAGTACACACATATATATTATGTAAACAAAAAATTATTTTCTGTGCGATTAATCTCGATTAATCGTTTGACAGCACTAATAATAACAACGACAGTAATAGCTATGTATTGTAAAACAATTGCACTGTAAAATAAATGAAATGAATATTTCATAGGTATATTATTTTTGCTTTACACTACAGTAGGGAAATTACAGTACTTCTTTCATAATTTCTACACTTGAAAGAGATATTTTGAAGTTGGACTGTATTTAAACTGCTAGCTGTTAGTAATTAATACTGCACTTTTATTTTAAGCTTTTATTTTGAAGTTAAACTCCAGCTTCAGTGAAAATAGACTTACAAAAACACATCTCACTACAAATCTAGTGAAATGCTGTAATCATCTTCCGCTGAAATAAAGCAGAACTGGTGGCTGTTGAGTTTCCAAACACGCAATAAACTCACATCACGTGTAATAAACAAGTTGACTGCATTCATTCAGTGTGAACGGAGCCGTTCTGAGACGCAGAAAACACCGGATCACCAGCTGATCGTCTGAAGGAAGTGTGTGCTTTGCTTTAAACCAGACTTGATGAAGAGATGAAGCATATTGTGCTTTCGGTTTGAGTTCGTCTGACAGATACTGTGCCAAAGCATAACGACCCAAGACACAACTTTACAGACCTTTCATGTTAGAATAAGAAGTTTAAATATGTTTTAAAAACTACACTTTTTGCCCAGAAGACCTATTGTTTCATATCATCATGTAACCACGATAATATCCAGACAGTTTTGCTATCGCGATATCACGATATTGATAATATCGTTACATCCCTATATATTACTTATTACTAGTTACTCCTTTCAAAACTAATATTATTACTTATTACTTTCTGGCAACAGTAATTAGTTACACTACTAGTTACATAACTTTTCTTTCACGCCCCACACAAGTTGCATATCTTCCCCATAAAATTCTTCTAAACACACACAACACCACTACAAACAACCCTGCAGAGATTTCTGAATGCAAATCACACTGATCCACATGCAAACAAGTTTGGTTTGTTTAACGTTACAATGTAACGGAAGCAGCATCACATCTACATCCAAGTGAAACAAAGAAACAAATGTAGGGCGGGACTTGGTTCTGTGCAACAGTTCTTGATTGGATGATGAGATGTGGTGCTGATTCAATAAACATTTCTGATGATCAATGTTGTTCAGGATTCTGAAGCTCAGTTAATCTCCTGACTGCTGGTATTGATCAGTGATTAGCAGGTATTGATCAGCACCTCATGTTTGATGGAGCGCGCGCCGTAATGCAGGTTATAGCCTCCCACCAGCAGCTCCAGCACGGGACGCTCCCACAGCAGCGTGATGTTGTGCCTCTGCTTGGCCTGAAACACATCCATCAAAACAAAATAACTCTTATTATATCTAATATTATTTGTAATGAAAACTTTATATTATTTATCATAATTCTAATAATAAAAAATTATATATATATATATATATATATATATATATATTAGGGCTGGACCAGAATATTCGATTATTTGTTCGGTGGGTTGGGTTTCGATTTTCAATTTTGAGATTCGAATATATATATATTTTTTTTCCGAAAACCTGGCACCCCCCACAAAACAGTTCTTATTCGCGCTTGAATATGAATTGCCCATGAGAGAATGTCATGAATGTCATGATTCAGTTCAAGACAAAAATGCCGAAGACCTCAGCTGTGTAGGAGCACTTTAAATTGAATGAGGACAGTGTGCCAAATATGTGATTAGAAATTGGCCTAACACAACAGCACATCAAGTTTGAAAAATCAGTTCTGTAAAAAAAAGTTCTGTAAGTAGTACGCCTATAGCATATTGTTGGTGTAAAAAATGAGCTGCTTTTATCCGCCATGTTAATCAGTAATTTTACAAAATTTGATAAAAACGTGCACTTAATTTGCTTGGAAAATACTTGCAAATACGGCAGTCATAAAAAATGTAAATTTATTTAAACTGTTCGTTAATTAAAATGTGTGATGCTGTTTTTAAAAGTACAGCTCTTAACAGCCCTGTGTGTTTTGTATCACTAGTGCAGTGTCTGTTCTCAGAGCATATAAGCCCTGCCCGCGTGAGGCTCGCGCTGTTCTGTAGTTTATTAAAAGTTTATTAATTCTGAACGTGTCGCGTGCCCATATTGCACCAAAATGCGACACTGCACTCCCTTGGGTCCGCAGCAACACAGCTGCCACGCGTGAAGTCGATTGGATGAACGGTTCTCGACATAATAAAAATGCAAACAGACACACAGAAACACAGAGATTCCTGCCTTTATTAGAGAGAAGAATATGTTCAGCCCCCTCCCTCCGAAGTTTCGAATATTCGGTGTTGATTACTACAGAAGTTTCAAAGCTCAAAAAATGGTATTCGGACCAGCCCTAATATATATATATATATATATATATATATATATATATATATAAAATAGTAATTTTAATCCTACTTAATTATAATTTATAATAAATCCAAAATTATATTATAAAAATTATTATTATAATGTAATAATTGTAATAGCATTATAGTTATACACATACTTTTTAATATTTATTATTAATTATTACTAATATATATATATATATATATATATATATATATATATATATATATATATATATATATATATACACATACACACACACATATATATATATACATATATATATATATATATATATATATATATATATATATATATATATACATACATATATAAAAAAATAGTAATTTTAATTCTACTTAATTCTAATTTATAATAAATCCAAAATTATATTATAAAAATTATTATTATAATGTAATAATTGTAATAGCATTATATTTATACACATACTTTTTAATATTTATTAATTATTACTATATATATATATATATATATATATATATATACACACATACATACATATATATATATGCGCATATACACACACACACACACACACATATATACTCATTTTTAATCTAAGTTAATTAATAATATATATTTATATTATAAAATAATTACTATAATATAACAACAGCATTATAATACATTATATATAATAGTGTGTGTGTGTATATATATATATATATATATATATATATATATATAAAAATAATGTTTTAATAATATTAGAATCTATCTATAGTCATTTTAATCATAATTAATTATAATTTATAATATATTTAGAATTATATTATAAAAATAAATAATATAATTTATAATACTACTGATATCAAATAACATGTTGTTTAACATCAAAGCTTGTTATTTTTGTCACTGTAACACATCAGATCATGTAGATTTTTATGCTGGTATAAATATATTTCAAACGACACACACACACACGCACACACACACACACACGCACGCACACACACACACACACACACACACACACACACACACACACACACACAGATGTATGACTGAAGGTCTTGAACAAGCGTGTTCGTCCCTGCAGGCAGACGCCTGACAGATATTAAGTTTTATACGTATTTAAATATTTATGAATAGACCACATGTTAACTTCACTAATATGATTACAGTCGTCAGAGCAGCAGGCTGCTATTGATCCCGGTGTGTGTGTGTTTGTGTGTGTGTGTGTGTATGTGTGTGTGTGTGTGTGTGTTTAAAGTCACAGGACCGGCTGGTTTCTGTGTTTCATGTGTCTTCACCTTCTTGGCCCAGTAGTTGAGCTCTTTGCTGACCAGCAGAATGAGTTCAGAGTGACAGAACGGAAGAAAGTAAACAATCTCGTTGATCCTCCCCAGAAACTCGTCCCGTCGGAAATGAGCCTGAAAGCACCAATCAGATCGTCCGTTGACACATCAGCAGCCAATCACTGAGCTGCGGTGAGAAACACACGAGGATTGTGAATTACCTTCAGGATGGGGCGGATCACCTGCTCTTTGAAGGTGTTGGAGATGGTGATCTTCTCACTCTTCTGAACGTCCTCTGCAGGAACAGAAGCAGGTCATCAAACGTGACTTTCTTGTAAATGTAAAGTTAAATGTCAGGTGTTATTGCTCACCCAGATTCTCAGCCAGACGCCGGCGGCTCTGCTCCTGAGCTTCCTGTCTCAGCTGCAATGCATGCTGGGCGATTTCATCACTAGCTGCATTAGACGTCATGATGAAGATGGCATCTTTACACTCGATCGTCTTGCCCTTCCCATCAGTCAGTCGACCCTGAACCACAGAGACACACAAACACCAATCTCATCTGGAAACAGTCTAGAAACTATATAATATAATAATATTATACACAACATAATATTATTAAATAATCATAATCCTAATTATTATCACATATATCAGCTATGTTATCACACAGCTCTATATATAAAGTTGGATATATAACTATATTAATCGCACAGCTCAATATATTATCGTCCAGCTCTATAAATAAAAATAGATATATAACTATATTTTCGTCCAGCTCTGTATCTAAAGTTGGATATAAAACTATATTATCGCACAGCTAAATATATAAAGATGGATATAAACTATATTATCACACAACTCTATATATAACTCTATTATCATCCAGCTCTATATATATAAAGTTGGATATATAAATATATATTATCGCACAGCTCTATATATAACTATATTATCGCACAGCTAAATATATAAAGATGGATATAAACTGTATTATCACACAGCTCTATATATAACTATATTATCATCCAGCTCTATATATATAAAGTTGGATATATAACTATATTATCGCACAACTCTATATATAACTCTATTATCATCCAGCTATAAATATATAAAGTTGGATATATAACTATATTATCACACAACTCTATATATAACTCTATTATCATCTAGCTCTATATATATAAAGTTGAATACATAACTATATTATCGCACAGCTCTATATATAAAGTTGGATGTATAACTATATTATCGCACAGCTCTATATATATATATATATATATATATATATATATATATATATATAAAGTTGAATACATAACTATATTATCGCACAGCTCAATATATAAAGATGGATATAAACTATATTATCACACAACTCTATATATAACTCTTATCATCCAGCTCTATATATAAAGTTGAATACATAACTATATTATCGCATAGCTAAATATATAAAGATGGATATAAACTATATTGTCACACAGCTCTATATATAATTATATTATTGTCCAGCTCTCTATATAAAGTTGGATATATAACTATATTATCGCACAGCTCTATATATATACAGTGAGTACGGAAAGTATTCAGACCCCCTTAAATTTTTCACTCTTTGTTATATTGCAGCCATTTGCTAAAATCATTTAAGTTCATTTTTTTTCTTCAATGTACACACAGCACCCCATATTGACAGAAAAACACAGAATTGTTGACATTTTTGCAGATTTATTAAAAAAGAAAAACTGAAATATCACATGGTCCTAAGTATTCAGACCCTTTGCTGTGACACTCATATATTTAACTCAGGTGCTGTCCATTTCTTCTGATCATCCTTGAGATGGTTCTACACCTTCATTTGAGTCCAGCTTTGTTTGATTATACTGATTGGACTTGATTAGGAAAGCCACACACCTGTCTATATAAGACCTTACAGCTCACAGTGCATGTCAGAGCAAATGAGAATCATGAGGTCAAAGGAACTGCCTGAAGAGCTCAGAGACAGAATTGTGGCAAGGCACAAATCTGGCCAAGGTTACAAAAAAATTTCTGCTGCACTTAAGGTTCCTAAGAGCACAGTGGCCTCCATGATCCTTAAATGGAAGACGTTTGGGACGACCAGAACCCTTCCTATAGCTGGCCGTCCGGCCAAACTGAGCTATCGGGGGAGAAGAGCCTTGGTGAGAGAGGTAAAGAAGAACCCAAAGATCACTGTGGCTGAGCTCCAGAGATGCAGTCGGGAGATCGGAGAAAGTTGTAGAAAGTCAACCATCACTGCAGCCCTCCACCAGTCGTGGCCCGACAGAAGCCTCTCCTCAGTGCAAGACACATGAAAGCCCGCATGAAGGACTCCAAGATGGTGAGAAATAAGATTCTCTGGTCTGATGAGACCAAGATAGAACTTTTTGGCCTTAATTCTAAGTGGTATGTGTGGAGAAAACCAGGCACTGCTCATCACCTGTCCAATACAGTCCCAACAGTGAAGCATGGTGGTGGCAGCATCATGCTGTGGGGGTGTTTTTCAGCTGCAGGGACAGGACGACTGGTTGCAATCGAGGGAAAGATGAATGCGGCCAAGTACAGGGATATCCTGGACGAAAACCTTCTCCAGAGTGCTCAGGACCTCAGACTGGGCCGAAAGTTTACCTTCCAACAAGACAATGACCCTAAGCACACAGCTAAAATAACGAAGGAGTGGCTTCACAACAACTCCGTGACTGTTCTTGAATGACCCAGCCAGAGCCCTGACTTAAACCCAATTGAGTATCTCTGGAGAGACCTAAAAATGGCTGTCCACCAACGTTTACCATCCAACCTGACAGAACTGGAGAGGATCTGCAAGGAGGAATGGCAGAAGATCCCCAAATCCAGGTGTGAAAAACTTGTTGCATCTTTCCCAAAAAGACTCATGGCTGTATTAGATCAAAAGGGTGCTTCTACTAAATACTGAGCAAAGGGTCTGAATACTTAGGAACATGTGATATTTCAGTTTTTCTTTTTTAATAAATCTGCAAAAATGTCAACAATTCTGTGTTTTTCTGTCAATATGGGGTGCTGTGTGTACATTAATGATGAAAAAAAATGAACTTAAATGATTTTAGCAAATGGCTGCAATATAACAAAGAGTGAAAAATTTAAGGGGGTCTGAATACTTTCCGTACCCACTGTATATAAAGTTGAATACATAACTGTATTATCGCACAGCTCTATATATATATATATATATATATATATATAAAGTTGAATACATAACTATATTATCGCACAGCTCTATATATATATAAAGTTGAATACATAACTGTTATCGCACAGCTCTATATATACAATATATATAAAGTTGAATACATAACTGTATTATCGCACAGCTCTATATATATATATATATATATAAAGTTGAATACATAACTGTATTATCGCACAGCTCTATATATATATATATATATATATATATATATATATATATATATATATATATATATATAAAGCTGAATACATAACTATATTATCGCACAGCTCTATATATATATATATATATAAAGTTGAATACATAACAATATTATCGCACAGCTCTATATATATATATATAAGTTGAATACATAACTGTATTATCGCACAGCTCTATATATAAAGTTGAATACATAACTATATTATCGCACAGCTCTCTCTCTCTCTCTCTCTCTCTCTCTCTCTCTATATATATATATATATATATATATATATATACACACAAAGTTGAATACATAACTATATTATCGCACAGCTCTATACATAAAGTTGAATACATAACTATATTATCGCACAGCTAAATATATAAAGATGGATATAAACTATATTATCACACAGCTCTATATATAACTATATTATCATCCAGCTCTATATATAAAGTTGGATATAAAACTATATTATCGCACAGCTAAATATATAAAGATGGATATAAACTATATTATCACACAACTCTATATATAACTCTATTATCATCCAGCTCTAAATATATATAGTTGGATATATAACTATATTATCGCACAGCTCTATATATATATATATATATATATATATATATATATAAAGTTTAATACATAACTGTATTATCTCACAGCTCCATATATATATATATATAAAGTTGAATACATAACTATATTATCACACAGCTCTATATATATATATATATATATATATATATATATATATATATATATATATATATAAAGTTGAATACATAACTATATTATCGCACAGCTGTATATATAAAGTTGGATATATAACTATATTATGGTACTAAATCAGTCTGTTCTCACAGATGCCTCTGAGTTTGCTAGTGAAGTGAACCTGTACCTCATCAAAGAGCTGTAACATGATGGTCAGCACATCTGGATGAGCTTTATCCACCTCGTCGAACAGAACCATGGCGTTCGGATACTGTTTGAGCTGTTTGGTCAGCTGACCACCTTCTTCATGACCCACATATCCTGGAGGAGAACCGATGAACTTCGCCACCTGAGAGAGAGGAGAGGAAGACAAAACATAGACATGAAAGACAAAGAAGATGCGAACTGGGTAGATCTGACCTCTGAGGGGATCAGCTCCATGATTAGATCAAAACACACACACACACACACACACACACACACACACAAACACACAAACACACACACCCCGTTCATCCAGCCCAGCAGAGTGACAGTGACAGTCCTCTGTCAATACAATAAGGGTGTGTGATTGAATTGTGTGTGTGTTTAGGCTCAGTCTAAGGTCACTGTGTAACAGTGAGACTAAACGGCTTATGAAGGAGAATCACAGGAGAAGACAAACTCTGTTCAGAGTGCAGAGATCTGCTCCTGCTAAACCAGAAACAGACTTCTAGATACACAAGCTCAACTTCACACAACATTACTGTATGCAATTCAAAACACAACAAGCACATTATGCATTTGCAGGTACTCCACAGCAGATATTAGTGTAGGTCAGGTTTTCTCAAACTTGTTAATTCAATTAAATTTTTTTAAATAAATTTATACATTTTAAATGAATAATTTTAAAACAAAAATAATTCAAATAAAGCACTTACTAAAAATTAATTAAATCATAAAAATGTGAAATCAAAATGAATAATTTCAAAATAAATACAAAAAAATTAAATCATAAAAATTTCAAAGTAAATAAATAATAGTCAAATAAAAACTATCAAAATAAAACACTTGCAAAAATGAATTAATTCAGACAAATGTACAATATAAATACATATTTAAATAAAAACAATAAAAATAAAACCAAAATGTATTAATTATAAAATGTTAAATAAAAACAAATACATTTATAAAAACAAAAACAGAGCAACACTTTACAAAAAAATGAGTTAAATCAAAAATGTACAATTTGCAAATTTTACAAATAAAACTCATTAAAATACAAAACAATTAAAATGCACAAAATTATAAAAATGTCAAATTTAAATAATATTTAAAAATAATAATTTAAATAAAAACAAACATTTAAATGAAACACGAAAACAAACAATTATGCATGTTGTGACTATTAACAACATTAATAATATAATGTTGTTAATATTAAAAATAAAAATGAAATATTAACTTAAAAACAAAGTACGTCAAGTAAATTTTTGTAAATATCTTTGGCTGTAAACAAGTTTTGGCTGACAAAAACAATTGGGAATCCCTGCTGTAAACTTCCTTCTACTGTCTTCTAATTCTCTTTCAGATCAACTGATGTCATTTTACTGAGCAATTTGGTTAAACAATCTGAATACTAACACATCTTGTTTAATGGCAGACAAATGCATTTGATCTTTTTGAACATCCTTCAAAATACAGTTATTGAGACACTTTGACTGAATTCTGTGCTGTGAGTGTGTGTGTGTGTGTATTTTTGTGACAAGTGAGGACATAAATTTGTATAATGACACAGGTATGACAGGTATTACAAGGTGAAGGTGACTTTTCAGGACATTACCTCATGTCCCCACTTTTCAAAACGCTTATAAATCATACAGAGTGAGTTTCTTTTTGGTAAAGTAGAAATGCACAGTCTCCTGTGAGGGCTATTACGCCTATGGGATGTCCCCACTTTTCACAAAAACAAACGTGTGTGTGTGTGTGTGTCTCACCTCATGTTTCTCCTGAAATTCAGACATGTCCATCCTGATGAAACCCTGTATAAAAGAGCGACAGAATCTTGTAATTTGCCCTTCTCGAGAAGCCAATAATTTCAGAAGGCGGCTTATTTATTAACTGACCTTCTTAATGTCTTTATGCATGTATCGCGCCACCTGCTTGGCCAGCTCAGTTTTACCTGCAAAAACAACAGTCAAACATTTATTTTCTTCTATGCAATTAATTACATCAAACAATAAAACCAGAAATGCAAGAAATATCACAGCGGTCACGTGACAGAGTTTGACGAAGACGCGAGCGGTTTTGTCTCATTATGACGCGACCGCAGCATCAGATGCTGAGGTCTATCTGTGAGACAAGATGACTATTTCCAGTCAGGGAGAGAGATCACTTCATGCCGTGTGTTTATTTTACTGGCGTCTCGTGGCATGCGTGTCCGTCATCTCTCCCTCCCTTCATTCTTCTCTCAGGGTAATGTAGTCTGTGAGAGTAAATATCGCTCTTATGAATTTTAATAAACGCATATATGGTAAGTGGTGGGACTTGTTGAATATTGATGGCGAGTGATCAGACATGCCGCTGGCGATAGGAGAAACGTGTCTTCATCAATCAAAGCGCATGAAACAAACATTCACGACTCCAGATCATCTCTGTGAGCCTCTGTGTGTTTATGCTTATGCTCAAAACTTGAGTGTATTTCATTTAAACAGAGACAGCACAGGTAACAGTTAGATAACAAATAGATTTCATATTTTCCACAGATTAATAATCACAGTACATTAAGATAGTTGTTTTGTATGAATTGTTGTTTAAATATGCAAATTATGCAATATTTAATTAAATATTAACTAATTTGCACAAATTCCCAGAAAATAGATCTGAACACCAGATAATGCCAGGTGCAAAAATTTAGTTTGATTATGTTGACATATTAGAGTTAAAGGTTTTTATAGAGGGGATTTTAGATATCTGTTTTTATCACTCCATAAATCAGAAAATACCGTAAACAATAAACAGAACAAATGCATTTTTCACTATGTTTTTAAGAATAAAATGTTGTATAAATCAGAGTGAATGATATATGAACAAACCCCTCAGTAAAAATCTTCAGAATATAGATAGGAATAAAACTCTAAGATTTGGTGCATGTAAGTGCTGCTGAAGTTTAGAAATAAATTCAAGAAAACAGCCTGTTCATGTATAAATATGCATTGTAATTGAAATCTACAAACGTAAATAGATAAAGTGCAATAATAAAAACCATGTGAATGATACATGAACAAACCCCTTAGTAAATACCTTCAGAATATAGATAGGAATAAAACTCTAAGATTTGGTGTATGTAAGTGCTGCTGAAGTGGAGAAACAAACTCTTAACATTTAAAGATATGTATTTTTGCCATGTTTTTAAGGAAAAAATGTTTTACGAATCCGTGTGAATGACATATTAACAAACCCTTCAGTAAAAACCTTCAGAATATAGATAGGAATAAAACTCTAAGATTTGGTGTATGTAAGTGCTACTGAAGTCTAAAAACAAATTCAAGAAAACAGCCTGTTCATGTATAAATATGCATTGTAATTGAAATCTACAGACGCAAATAGATAAAGTGCAATAAAATAAACACTTAAATGTGTATTTAGGATGTTTTCTTTACACTAGTCTGAAAGAAGACATCTTGTTGTGTCTTGCATAAAAAATAAAATAAAAAAAAAAACAGAAACAAAGAAGTCAACTGACGTGCGGTCAATAATCATACGGTGTGACTGCAGGAAGTAGATCATGCCAGAGGCCTGTCTGACTCCACAACTGAACGCGTTTATGTTCATCACGTACACATAAATGACAGATCTGGTGAATAAACGCGTCTATGAATTTTATATTAGACTGTAAATCACTTCCGATGGGAGAATTTTACAAAACTCCTGTGAGACTACTTTAAGAGAAACATGCTTTTGAATCTGGATGAACAAAACAAACCAAGATTTGCATTTATGCATATAACAGATGCTTTTATTCCCAAAAAGAGACTTATAAGAGATACAGGCTTAATATTGTTGGCAAAAGAAAGAAGTTACCAATTCCAGATGAGCCCAGGAAGAGGAAGACGAGGGGATGCTCTTCATCGTACCAGCCGTTCTCCTTCCTCCTAATAGCTGCGGAGAAAAACAGACAATAATTAACTCTAGACAGACAGACAGACGGTAATGAGAGGAGGACAGACAGACCGGACGAGAGCAAACGCTTTTAAAAAATAAAAGACAAAGACTGAGGGAAGACAGAATGAAGGAGAGAGAGACAGACGAGAGCGAGACAGGCCTCTCTGCACCATTAGACACACACTAATTTCATTACGCTGCTGCAATGCTGGAGCAACTAAATCAGGTTAGAATAGATCCAGCAGAGACGCAGCACGATAACACACGTTCACCATGGCAACCAGTGCATATGTGTGTGTGTGTCCGTCCTCTGCTGCTAGTGCTGATCTGACGTGTGTGTGTGTGTGTGTGTGTGATCATCAGACGTCATTACAGCAGATATGTTTGTGTTATCTGTGTTGAGCTGCGTACAAACAATCATTCAGTTGTCTTTAAAGTAACAGCATCACACACTCGTTTACTCAGCTCTCTAAATAGGTTCATTCCATATACTTCTATTGTTTTTGTATAAAGCTAGTCATAAATACTAAAACCTAACACTAACCCACACACTGATCCCTACAGAAAACTTACTGCATTTTTACCATTTAAAAAAAACCTTTTGTTTACTTCTCAAGATATGGTTAAGTAGACTGTAACTTGTAAGTTGTTATTACTGGATAAATATAATTTATAGAGACTGTTAGAGACGATGTGATATCTTACAGATGAACAAAATGAGACATTTCCAGATCTGGAAATCACAATTTTAATTTTTAATATTTCAGGCTTTCTATGATCAGGTCTATAAACTGTGGTAAAATCACAGTAACGCACAGTGCCTCTCTTATTGCTTTTATAAAACAGCACCAACAACAATATGATAAAACACACACATACTTAATAAAGATACATTTATTAACAATAATAATTAGTGCTGTTGAACAATTAATCGCGATTAATCACATCCAAAATAAACGTTTTTGTTTACATAATATATATGTAATATACACACATACAGTACATATTTTGAAAATATGTACATGTATTTATATGTATATATTTACTTTACTTTTAGTCATTTAGCAGATGCTTTTATCCAAAGCGACTTACAAATGAGGACAACAGAAACAATCAATTGTAGTATTAAAACAACTAAAACTGATCCAAAACTAAAAGCTAAAACTTTATAAATAGTATATAAACACACACATTAAAAAAATAAATTAAATAAAAATGAGAAATGCATGACAAAATTTCTAAACTTAACATTTAAATGAAAACAAAATAAAACTACAAACAATTCAAAATATTAAGAGAACAAAAGGTATGTGTAATAATGATTCTAACATAAAACTAAGCCAAACACCAAAAACAACTACGTGTACACACACACACACACACAGCCATATATGCGCACACACACACACACACACATCCATAAATTCAATATTATTTCATTTCCATGTAGTTTGTTGAAGTACTAAAATAACTCAAATTAAATAAAACTAAAACTTAATAAATAACTTATACAGACATAATAGAAAAAACTAATAAAATGACAAACATAACTACAACTGTAACTAAAATTAAAATAGATAACATATACAAATCAAACTACATTAGTTTAAAAGTAATCCTAAAAAAATAACTGTGCCAAACATACAAGTAAGAAATAGTTATAAAAACTGAAAGAGAAGTGAAACAAGTAATAGGATATTTATATTCATATAATTTATATAATATATAAATATATTTAATATACAG
This sequence comes from Spinibarbus caldwelli, assembly GCA_039654775.1. Classification (NCBI taxonomy): domain Eukaryota; kingdom Metazoa; phylum Chordata; class Actinopteri; order Cypriniformes; family Cyprinidae; genus Spinibarbus; species Spinibarbus caldwelli. The sequence goes on from CM077252.1 coordinate 1,092,486, forward strand.
ACATAACACATTTTTCTGAAATATATACATGCATGTGTGTGTATTTATATATACATAATAAATATACACAGTACAAACACATATTATGTACTTTTTTTTTTTGGATGCGATTAATCACGATTAATCATTTGACAGCACTAATAATAATTGAAATAATTAGCTATCCTGCGAAGTAATAAAGATGATTAACAAACCTACAACTGCATGTTCACAGTAAGATGATAAAACAATACACCAGTAAGAACACACAACGATCTCAAATATTAGGTAAAATGGGACATTTTAAATTTAGTAAATGTTCAGTGATGACTGAAATGTATTAATCAGCAAATACATATAAATATAAATGAAATATAAATAAATATCCCCTGTCATTTTAGATTAAATATGCACTCATTGTAGTTCATTTTGTGCACACACACAGTTATGAGACAGATGGAGCTGATAACTGTATCTGTTGGTTCATATCAGTGTTATTTTAGTATCACTGAGATACTATTACAGTTTTATTAATATTTTGAATTAGTTTATATATTATGATTTGACTTTAATTTCAGTAAAAATTTTAGCCATTTTGTTGTATTTGATTTTTTTTAGTTTTAGCTTTTAAAAAATATGTAATAGTTTATTTTTATTTTAGTTATTTTTGTACATCAAGTTAAACTAAATGAAAATGATAAATGCTAAAATAAAAGTCTTTTTTATTATTTATTTCAGTTATAGTTTATTAAACTTTTAAGTAATGTTTTAGATTAGACGAAATGTGGTTTGGTCTTTATGTGTGTTTTGGTCTAGATGTGATTTTTTTTATTTTATTTATTTTTTTCCCCTATTTTATTATGGACTGTCTACTTTCTGACTGACTAGAAAAATGAATGCACAAAAAGAGAAGTACATTTATAATGAAGTATTTCTATCAAGACAACCTACTGTCAATTCTAGATCATTCACAGTGTGTGTTTGTCTCTAAAACATAGACAAATGACACACACACAGCATCCCGTCACACTTAGTACACACACTGTCCTTCCGGAGACAGAACATTTCAAAGGCATCAGGACGTCACACACACACACACACACACACACACACACACACACACACACACACACACACACGTGTTTGCGGTGATGTATGTGTAGCGTGATGCTCTCTGTGTCTCGGGACGGAGGACTGTAATGATATTAGTGAAAATAATCACCACCAATAACCTTTAGCCCTGAGAGCAAAACCCAGAATCAATCCACAGCTTCCTCTATGTGTGTGTGTGTGTGTGTCGTTTCACATTTGTCTCAAACTTAATAACTGTTTGACTGTGTTTGAGTGTGAAAGAAAAAAAAATTTAAACAATGCATGAATAATAAAATCATCAACAGTTTAATGTATGACAACTAGGGGTGGGCAATATGACCTAAATCTTATATCACAATATGAATAATTGCATTTTATGATAACGATAATATAATCACAATATAGTTATTTTTGCAGGAAATCAGGTTAAATTAAGGAATAATTAAGATTTGTTAAAGTTTTTGAAAATTCAGCTTTGCATCATTGGAATAAATAACATTTTACAATATATTCACATAGAAAACAGTTCTTTTAAATTGTAATAATATTTCACAATATTGTTGTTTTTATTGTATTTTTGATCAAATAAATGCAGTGTTGGTGAGCAGAAAAGTCTTCTTTCAGAAACATTATAATTATTACAAACTTTTGATTGGTAGTATTCATTACGTTCACTTAAGACATAACCAATAAATACTCACTAAATGGGCATTTAGATATGACTTTGTGAGTATTTGATCATTTTAGTGCTATAAACCAACAAATTTCTATCCGTTTTTCACGTCTACTTGTAAAAAGTCAGGGTTATGAAAGTTAAAGGTTATTATCGTTAACTAAAACTAAAACCATAAAAAATGTTGTTACCTGAAATAAAATAAACATTAACTGAAATTAAATATAAAAAACTTATTTTATTCCAGCTAGCTGCCAAGGAAACATTTCTCATTTTATTTTAGTGTAAAATAAATAAAATAATAATAAATGATAGATCAATAAATATATTATAAAATTTATAAAATACAAAAACAACAAATTAACTAAAATTAAAGTGAAAACAGGAGATATAAAAATAATGAATTGAAAATATTAACAAAAACTACAGTATATTAATGCTAAAATAACACTGGTTCAAGTTGATCAAATGCACAAGAGTAGCTTCATTGCATCAGATCATTAAAATATATTCAGAGGTTATGTATGCAGAAGTGTGTGTGAAGTGTGTGTGTTTAATTGCAGTAGAAGCAGCGCACGCGTGTGTCTGTGACTCAGGCCGATGTATTCACTATATCAGCTCTCACAGATCAATAACGCTGGTTTTATCACAGTGCTGATGGGATCCAATTGCTTTCGGGACAATTTGCCACAGCAATAACTGTCCATTTATCAAATCAGAGGCAGAGATTGGGCTCACTAAAGCGTCACTATTTCCTCTGCTGTCTCTCTCTATCTATCAAGGACAGCCGTCTCACTATTGATGGACACGCAGAACAAAGATCTGCGAACGACATGCAAAAACACTCAGAAGAGCAGCTGATCAAAAACAGGTGAAGAACTCACACGGACTCACAGTCATCTCTACAGACCAGAATATCAACCTGGAGCATCCTGGCATCATGTACAGAAAACAACACTCAGAAAATATAAAATACCAGTTTAAATAAAGGCATGAATTGCAAAAATGTAACTTATATACATTAACTTATACATACATATATATATATATATATACACATATATATATATATATATATATATATATATATATATATATATATATATATATATATATATATATATACATATACATATATATATATATATATATATATATATATATATACATATACATATATATATATATATATACATACATACATTTTTGTATATTGCGTTGTGTATAAGTTGCATTTTATCACGTTTAGAAATCATGTAAAATTCCAGTAAATAAGTAAAAATAAAAAAATAAAAACTTTACAAAATTCACAAACCTACTAGAGTGTGGAATAAAAAAAAGTTAGTTTTGGTAACTTTCTGTAACTTTTCAAACATTCACAAACCTACCAGTGTTTGGGAATAAATAATAATAATAATTTTGTTATGAATTTGTTTTGTAAGTTGCATTTTATTATTACATTCAGAAATAATGTAAAACACTAGTACATAAATAAAAATAAAATAAAATGTTTACAAACATTCAATTAATATTGCTTTATTGCAATATTTCTAATTGGGCACTGAATTAAATACCTAAACAAGTCAATAGGGTTGTTCAGAGTTCAAACAGTGAAAACACACACACACACACACACACACAGTGAAAACACACACACACACACACGCGCGCGCACACACGCACTTCTGTAAAATCTCACTGATCGATAAACACCCCTCAGTGTATGTGTGTTCAGTATTTATTAGAGGTGTATGTTATTGTGTTTTAACTCATATCTGTCTCTCTGTCTGTCCTGGGACTCATAGAGGAGACACACACACACACACACACACACACACACACACACACACACGCATGCACAAAAGAAAAATCAAAGAAAAGAAATGAAGTATGAGGAGAGACAACAAACGTGAGGACTGGAGAGAGTCAACCGATCTGCTGGAAACAGAACGACACAGGAAATGATGGAGAGACGGAGACGCCGGCTTGAAGGAGCAGTAATCGAGTTATGAAGCAGACGAAACTCTGGAGCAGCTGCGTAATACACTCAATCACACACACACACACGCGCGCACGCACACTCTCTCACACACACACACACACTCAGTCAGTCACAGAGACACACACACACACACAAACAAACAAACTCACAGAGACACACGTGCACACACGCACATGCACACACACACACACTCAAATCTGCATTGATGAATTATCTGCACCCACACACACAGGAAATCAAAGGAAGACACTCACAGACGTAACTCTCTGAACTGTCCAGTCCAAACAGAGCATTTACTAGATGCAAATGCAATCAGCAGAGTTGAGCAGGCAGACATTCAAGCCTGGAGCTGTGCGGACCATCATGCACTGGGGCTTGTGTGTGTGTGTGTGTGTGTGTGTGTGTGTGTGTACCTGATGCGACTGTATTGATGGCTCCTTCCTGACCAATGATGTGCTCCTTCAGTCTGCGCTCCAGAGGAAACTTCCTCCTCTCCTCTGCCTCGCGCTTCCGCTGCGCCTCCGCAAACTACACACACACACACACACGCACAAACACACACACAGACACACACACAGACACACACATGCACAGACAGACAAACACTCTCTCTCACACACACACACATACAGACAGACACACACACAGACACACACACACACACACACACACACGACAATACAGGGAGGAAAATGAACATGAATGAATGCAAGTGTGTGAAATAATGTTTCAATAACATAGAATACAATGTGGCACAGCTATCTTTCATTCAGCTTCTTAATTACAACTCAGTTAATCATAAAGATCTGGAGTAACAGCAAGTAATGCATGCACTTGACAGATGCTTTCATCCAAAGCGACTTGCACTGCATTCAAGGTTTACATTTTATCAGTTCCTGCTTTACTTGGGAATTGAACCCATGACCTACTGTTTGAGCTACAGAAATGCAGTATAGAATAGATAATATTATATTATATATATATATAAGATATATAAAGATAATAAACAAAAACAAACAAATAAATAAATAAAGCTCAAAATTATGATATTAATGTTTATATCTTAATTTATTCATGCCTTGTAGTCGCATTTAGCAGATTAGAGCCTGATGATAATATATTTTACATTTTGAGACGCTATAAAAAACCATGCAGTTGAGATTTGCAATATAGCATATATCGCTTTACATGAGTATACTGTATGCATGTTAATAAAGTTGGACGTCCAACTTTATATACAGAGCTGTGTGATAATATAGTTACATTTATCTTATATGACATTATAAACAATAATGCACCTGAGATTTATCCATTCTATATCCAGCTTTATATAAAAGAGTGTCTGAGGTTTATCAGTTATGTCATTAGCTGATCGAGTCTGTCAGCAGGTGTGTGTGTATGTGTGTGTGAGAGTGTGAGTATGAGTGTGTGTGTGTTTGTGTGTGAGAGTGTGTGTGTGTGTGTGTGAGTGTGTGTGTGTGAGAGAGTGTGTGTGTGTGAGAGTGAGAGTGTGAGTGTGTGTGTTTGTGTGTGAGAGTGTGTGTGTGTGTTTGTGAGTGAGTGTGTGAGTGTGTGTGTGTGTGAGAGTGTGTCAGTGAGTGTGTTAGTGAGTGAGTGTGTGTTTTTGTGACATATGAGGACACAAATCTGTATAATGACATGGGTATGACAGGTATTACAAGGAGAAGGTGATTTATGAGGACATTTCCCCATGTCCCCTTAATTCAAAAGGCTTATAAATCATACAGAGTGAGTTTTTTGAGAAAGTAAAAATACAGAACGTTTCCTGTAAGGGGTAGGTTTAGGTGTAGGGTTGGTGTAGGGTGATAGCACATACAGTTTGTACAGTTTAAAAACCATTACACCTATGGAATGTCCCCACAATTCACAAAAACAAACGTGTGTGTGTGAGAGTGAGTGTGCATGTGTGAGTGTGTGTGTTGCCCTGAAGCATGTAACAGTTATACGGGATCATGATGGTTTCACCTGCAGCTCATTAACCCTCCAACAGGATTACTGTGGATTACAGCCTTAATCCAGAGTAAATACACACAAATCAGCAGATTACACACACATTATCACCCTGAACTGATGAGATCTGGAGACGGATTACACAGGACTTTACCAGGGTAAAATGTGTTCAAATCAGGGCTATTATCGTTAAATAAAACAAAAACTAAACATTAAAAAAAGTATGTTACTTGAAACAAAATAAACATTATCTGAAATATATTTATAAAAAAATCTTTTTCTAATTTCTGCTAGTTGGCAAAGCAACATTTCTCATTTCATTTAGTTTAACTAAAATAACTACAAAAAAAAAAAAAAACTAATAAAAATGAAAAAATGAAAATGACAAATTCTAACAAAAATGAAAATGGAAAATATAAAAATGTATATAGATACTATATATGTATATATATATATATATATATATATATATATATATATATATATATATATATATATACACACACCCCCCTCAAAATATTAAAACTATAATTGTATCTCAGTTATACTAAAATAACACTGGATCAAATTAACCCAATTTTTTACAGCATTCCCACATTTGATCAATGAATCTCCATGACTTTTCCAGTCATACATAATTACTGGATAGTGGTTTTTAAAAATAATTTTAAAATCCATATTTCTCTAACTTTACTCATTTATGTAGTGCTGCAAATATGAAAATTTGAAGTTGTCACTAAGACAAGGATCTCGTCTTAAGTAATAGGGAATAACACTTATTCCTGTTCCTTGATCAACTATAGATCATCTGAAAGCTGAATAAATAATCTTTCCATTGATGTATGGTTTGTTAGGATAGGACAATATTTGGCTGAGATACAACTATTTGAAAATCTGGAATCTGAGGGTGCAAAAAAATCAAAATATTGAGAAAATCATCTTTAAAGTTGTCCAAATGAAGTTCTTAGCAATACATATTACTAATCAAAAATTAAGTTTTGATATATTTATGGTAGGAAATTTACAAAATATCTTCATGGAACATGATCTTTACTTAATATCCTAATGATTTTTAGCATAAAAGAAAAACTGATAATTTTGACCCATACAGTGTATTGTTGGCTATTGCTACAAATATACCTGTGCTACTTATGACTGCTTTTGTGCTCCAGGGTCACAAATATTATTAAATACTATTTATAAAGTAAGTTCTGAGTGATTTTCAGTCTGTCAAAAAACCCCACCTTCTAGCATTTTGTGTGTATTTTCTCCTCTAAACAAGCTGATTTCACCATGATTTTGCAGTATTTTACCGTGTTCTGGGCCTCTTTGAGCAGCATGGCCATCTCTCCCTCTTTGGCGTACGTCAGCGGCGTGTGGCCCAGGTCGTTCTTCTGTAAGGGGTTGGCACCTGCACACGGCGAGGGGTCAGAGGTCAGAGGTTAACGTTAGGGTGTGGGGTCAAGCGGTTGCTCTCGGTCGGGGGTCTGTGTGGACAGTGTTGTGTGAATTACACTCGGACGGCTGCATCCGGACGTCAGCGCGTGTGTTTGATTCCTGCGGGGATGACGTCACACTGTGCTTGTGTTTGACAATTAAAACACACCACAGTGTGTGTCAGATGTGTGATGTTTAGCGCTGCCTTTTGCCCTGACCTGCCCCACACACACACACACACACGCCGATGCAGCAAAAACACAACAGCATCTAAACTGCACAAAGTATTACAGAAGATTATGTCCGCCACAGAATAAAAATTTAACCCTTTAACTGTCACTCCCATTTTTGAACATAGACATGAAAATGCACTATCCCATCTTCATGAACGAAAACATTTTGTAATATGATATTAATGTGCTATTTCCATGGTAATGCAATATCTGATTTTAAAATTGGTTAGGGTTAGCAAAAGATGAATTTTGAGATTTTAAGCTTTCAGTTGATATATAATTTATGATGATTTCTAAAGCGTGATAGGGAACAAAACAACGAAGAAAGACTTTTTGTGACAAAGGTCAGAAACTCCTGTTATGATGAAGATTTTTGAGGTGCACTCTTGTAATAAATTAATCTATTACTTTTCCTACATAATTTGTGACAAAAAAAGTGGTAAAATATCTATTTAGGAGTCTTAAGGACCATTCACTCAAAGCATGATAACTATAAAGATAACAATAAAGATACAGTTCTAAAAATGGTTCTCAATATTAAAGAGTAGCAGTGTCCACACCACAGCTATAATGATAAAGGCACAGAGAAACGATATCACTGGAATCACTTTCAGAACGATTTTTTCCAGCTGATGAACGATAAAAACATTGACAGCCAATCAGAATCAATCCTGCTATAACGAGCTGGAGAATTTAAAGCAGCAGATGAGTGTGTGCTTAGAATAAACAGACGATATCGTCCGCTAGTGTGGACGCTAATATCGTTATCTTTATAGTTATCATTCATGGTGTGAACGGGGCTTTAGACCTTTCCAATGATATATAGTTTGTCATGATTAGATTAGGATTTATTTGTAATATAGTGAAGTAAACTTAAAAAAAGGTAGTCTAAAAGGAAGATTTTTTATCTCGCAATTAAGACTTTATATCTTACAATTCAGATTTTTTTCTTAGAATTCTAATTTTACATTTTAAGTGTTATTAATTGCGAGATATAAACCCACAATTCTAAGAAAAAGTTTACATCACACAATTCTGCCATTTTTTTCCCATAATTCTGAGTTTACATCTCGTAATTAGTAACTGGTAATTACAAGATATTCCAAGAAAGAGTCAGAATTGCGACATGAGATATAAAATCGCAATTACGAGAAAAAAAGTCAGAATTGCGAATTTATAGCTCGCAATAAATAACATCTCTGAGAACTGTGAGGAAAAGTCAGAATTGAGAGATAAAAGGTCACAATTACCTTTTTTATATTTTTATTTATCTGGCGGAAATACATTTCCATAAAGTATACAGTGGATGGTACAATCAAAATGATATATGAGTAATTTCAAATTACGTAATGCTATACATCACAATATAGTAATTCTTGCAGGAAATTCATTTTAAAAATGTGTTTCATAATTGTGTTCATGTCTATTCTGAAAATCCAGTGTATGATGAAATACTTCTCAGATGAAAGACTTGCAGTTTTTTAATTTGCAACATGATGGACACAAATCAGATTAACTTATTATAACTTAGTATTTAAAATGATACAGAGAGACAAATAAAAACGTAGACCCTCACAAAAAGGTTGTATATGTTTACCCTAATAAAATAAATTATGCAAATTTTGTTCCTCTATAATCTATAAAAATCATCAAGAAAAGTAGCAATTTGTTGGATAAACATGGAATAAATTATTATATTTAATATAATATTAAATAGAACAATATATTTTAAGATATTATGCAATATCTTAAAATGCACTTATTTAGCTAGAATTACAAAATATTTCAGAAAGTGTAAACAAGATCATAAAACTTGAAATTTGTTATTTGTGTTATTTATGAGTTTAGGAGATTTCATAATATGGTCAGTTTAAACTAGAAAGATTTTTAGCATGATTATTATGTGAAAAAAAGAATATATATATATATATATATATATATATATATATATATATATATATATATATATATATATATATAATTAACAAATTATTAAATTATTATTAGGGAGAGAAATAAAAACTTTAATTGTCCCACATAGGTTGTATATGTCATTCATAAATAATAAATCAGACAAACTTTACTTAATTGGATATATCAGTAAACGAACATTCAATATATTTTATATTTAAGAAATAATACTGTATAACATTAATCTATTTTAAGATATTATCTTTAAATGTACTTCTCTTTGTTTGTTAAAAATGCAAAGGTTTTCAGGAAATAATCAGGCGCTTTTATGAATTCTGCATTAAAAATAATTTGTTGAGTCAACTTAAAATAATTTGTTACCCCGCTGACTTAAAATTTTAAGTTTAGTCAACTCAAAAAAAGTTTAGTCAACTTAACATTTTAAGTTGTACTAAGTGACAACTTGAATGATATTTTAGTTGACTAAAATTATTTTATTTTAAGTTGAAACAATATTTTTTTTTAGCGTACGGGAAATTGTGACTGTAAACAACTAAACTCTGTTCTGCTTTTGTTTAATAATACGCCTCGATGTGTTTGGGACACGTCTGTGGTATAAACTACAGTAAAACTACAGTAAAACCTCGCCCTCTGTCACATGACTGTCACAATCTCAGCGCTCGACTCTAACACAAAGAAACAGACAGAAATAAAAACATCATCCCACATTAAATTAGACAAGGAACAAACACTTCCTTCCCCGCTTGTAAAATAGTTTATCCGCAAACGCAGAATCTATATCCGTACACTGGAGCTGCTGAGTCCCCAGGCATTGTGGGTAATCGCCCGAATTATTGATAAAACCTTAAACGTGTCCGTCTAACAAATCTCAATCGATAGCGGACAAACAGAAACAGGAAAACTAATAAAGAAATACAAGACGAGCTCGTCTTTCCTCTGCAGCGAGTCTCTCGTAGCGACATAATAAATAGCATCATTTAGTCGTCTAATATCACACACTGTTCCCGACGGGCTCACGGCTGCAGGGTACACACACACACACACACATCCGCTGCAGCTGGTGGCGGTGTTTGACCCCCGGGGTCAGAGTTCACCGCTGGGAGTCAGGGGCGTCTCGCTCGCTCCGTCCCCAGGCAGGGTGAGCTCTACTGGGGCTATGGTCAGAGCTCAGAGCTCACACCTCCAGGAAAGCAGTGACAGATGGAGACTCACATTGACCGGTCACTCATGAGGGAAATAAAGCCGCTCACCTGCCCGCAGGTGTGTGTTCTGAACTCCAGCAGACTTAGAGCGCAAAACTGATGAAAAATGCCCTCGGAAGTTTGAAAAACTACTTATAAAGAAAAATGGCTCATAAAAATGGCTCATAAGGAGACTCGACTGGTTTATCTGTGCACCTGCTGCATAACACACACACAGCCGATTATTATTATTATTAAGAAATTAATACTTTTATTCATCAAGGACGCATTAAATCGATCAAAAGTGACAGTAAAGATTTCTATTTCAAATAAATGCTGTTATTTTGAACTTTCTATTCATCTGTGAATCCTGAAAAATAAAATGCATCAGTTTCCACAAAAATATTGTGCGGCACAACTGTTTTCAACATTGATAATAATCAGAAATGTCTCTTGAGCAGTAAATCAGCATATTAGAATGATTTCTGAAGGATCATGTGACACTGAAGACTGGAGTAATGATGCTGAAAATTCAGCTTTGATCAAAATACAATATATACAATTTTTGATACAATATATTCACATTTAAAATAGCTATTTTAAACTGTAATAATATTTCACAATATTACTGTATTTTTGATCAAACAAATGCAGCCTTGATGAAAAACCTTCTTTCAGAAGCAAAGTTCTTTCAAACTTTTGAACAGTAGTGTATACAGCATATATATTTTACAGCATATATATATATATATATATATATAATTTATTAGAATCATTACAATTTATTACATTCATATTTTATTTTAATCACAATTTTATATACATATAAATAATTATTAATATACATCTATTTATTATACATTATTTATTTTTCATTTCATTTATAATAATTATGCATTATGATTCATATGATTTATTTTAAGAATACATTTTATATAATTATATATATAATTATTAGCTGAATACTTATTATATATTAATCATATATTATTATTATTATAATACAATGATTTAAGAACAATACAGGTCATCTGCTTTGTTATGAAACCCATTAGGTTGATTGACTGTCTACTATCTTCACAGTCAGCATCATGAGAACCCTCGCTGTGACTGATTTGAATCGACTCAATAAAAAATAACACTGCTTACGAGAAGCACACAATATTGAGCATATTGCACAATATTACATAACCTAGCATAAAAATACACTGAGTAAAACAGCTCATTTTAATCAAGGAGGAGAAACAAGTCATTACATTTAAAAGATCATCATTATTTTTTGTAGAATAACAAATGAAACGTTCAGAATAAGTGCAGCTATATGAACTGAGAGAGTCAGTTCTGATTTCATGTTAAATGCTGTCTATGTAGGTTCAGCACACAGACAGACGCTCGTCTCGTTCTCATCGCATTAGTCTGTCTCACACTGATGATGTCATCGGCCTGATAGATGCTCCTCGGCGGGACTCGTGGCGCTGCTCTGTCTGAGGGGGCGTGGCCTCCTTCCACTAAGACTCCTGGGTAATGCGCTCCACGGCGTAATGCAATTTCTCGGCATCAAAACGAGCGATTTTGTTCTTTGTTTCGGGTCGTTTCTGTCACTTTAATCTAAAAATGCATCTGCTCCCAAAAACATCCTGTGATTTATAGAAAGTGTTGATGCTTAAAGTGAGTGTGTGACTGCACAGAGACAGAGACGCAGAGTGTGTGAGTGTGAGTGAGTGTGTGAGTGTCTGTGTGTGTGTGTGAATGTCTGTGATTGAGTGTGTGTGTGAGTGCGAGTATGTGTGTGTGTGTGTGTCTGTTTGTGAGTGTGTGAGTGTGAGTGCGAGTGTGTGTGAGTGTATGTGAGTGTGTGTGAGTGCGTGAGTGTGTGTGTGTGTGTGTGTGAGTGTGTGCGTGTAAGAGTGTGTGTGTGTGAGTGTGTGTGTGTGAGTGAGTGTGAGAGTGTGTGTGTGAAGTGAGTGTGTGTGTGAGTGAGTGTGTGAGTGTCTGTGTGTGTGTGTGTGTGTGTGAGTGTGTGTGAATGTGAGTGTGTGTGATTGCGTGACTGTGTGAGTGCGTGAGAGTGTGTGTGTGTGTGTGCGTGTGTGCGAGTGCGTGTGTGTGTGTGAGAGAGTGTGTGTGTGTGAGTGAGTGTTTGTGTGTGTGTAAATGCACATCAGACAGAGATGGAGACACAGTGTGTGTGTGCCCCTGCGGCTATAATAACACACTCATGTAAATCACACACACACACACACACACACACACACACACACCTCTTCCTGTCACCTCTCATGTGCGGGTCACATAAGCCACAGCGTCGTTACTCCAGAGGTCAAAGGTCAAGCTGGATGGCCTCAGGCTAACAGGAAGAGCTGCTCTATATTAGCAAAACACAGACGCTCGTCACAAACACTCGGGGATTTTCACCTGTTTTCTGCTCCAGCAGGTGAAAATGTGCATCTGATTACTTGGATCACTAGATATGAGGAAGAAAAGTAATTTCTTACATTCATAAGGGCATTTTTTCTAACCTTATTAGATGTATGCATCATCTTTTATGTCAAATGCTTACATTTAATCAATACATTAAATTAGAATAATAACACATTAAACAGTGTCAACAAAATCCACTTTTGCACTGCAGAAGCAGCATCTGAGGCAGCATTTACACTGCTATTACAATAATATATATTGTAATTGCAGTGTAAATCATATTTTGAATACTGAAATGTGAAATGTTTTTAAATGAAATGACTCTTGAAACTAAAATCTGTCATGAATAACTTTAAATAAATTACGTTAATTAGTAACATGTGAGTCATTGAATTCATGTTACTAATACGATTTAAATTTAAAATACATTTAAATAAGTATTTAAAATAAAACTGAATATAAAATAAAATAACAACAATAGTATTAAATAAAATAATAATAATAATATTAAGTCTTCCAGATTCGCTACTGTTCGGATGCTCTTGCTCCCTGCTTATGTACTTTTCTCAGATTTTTCTAAGATTTTAACTTCAGCAGATCAGAGTAGTGCTCAAACAACACATTTTTGGCAGAAACACTTTGCCACCCACTACCAGCAGCTTACATTCCAGAGAAGGGAAAACACAGCTGTCTACGTTCAAATAGACGAGAGAGAAAATGCCTCTTGTGGAATCTACTTGCTGCATGAACTGCCACAGACTTCTACAAAGTACTGCAGTTCTTGAAACAAAGTTACTTGCTGGACTTCAAAAACAGGCGGAACACACAGCAGACGGTCATCACGGACCCCCTCAGCATACAGCCATTGAGTCCTGTGAATCTAGTGAATCTCAGCAGTTTATATCAAGTGTAGAGGAACAAGCCTAAACTGATCGACAGACTAATCGATGGCACAAACAGGGAGTGAGACCCAAAGGCACTCGAGACACCTCTACCCCAGATGCGGCTATGACAAGGCTTGTAAACACTGGTATTCTACCACCCCCTACACATCTTGAGAACAGATTTGAAGCATTAATGAATGTGGGTGAGGAATCCCCAAATGTGACTGAACATAGATCGCATCAGCCAGCAGCTAACATTGCTACTAACAGGCGCTCGAGGTCGAGCAGACAGCGGCATTCAGCTCAGACCGCAGCCGAGCCCAGGACTCTGATAGTGGGCGACTCCATTATCAGAAACATCAGTAGCAGGACTACAACTACATGCTGCTTTCCTCAAGCAACCGTCTCTGATGTGAACAAGGAACTTCGGAACTTCTGATGAAGCACAAGACTGCAAATCGAGTCATCATCCATGTGGGGAAGAATGATATTCAGAAAGAGCAGTCAGAACTCCTTAAGAAGGATTTCAGTGAACTCTTTGAAACACTTCAAAGACTTGAAGTTCAGTCATTCGTCGCTGGACCACTCCCAGCAAGGAGAACTAACATGTTTTCACGGCTGCTTGGGCTGAATACATGGCTACAAAGAACCTGCGAGTCAACTTCATCATCAACTTCAATCTTTTCTGGGGCCACAGACAACTGTTTAAACTGGATGGCCTCCACCCAAACAAACTTGGAGCAAGAGTGCTAAAGGACAATATCTATTTCTCCCTCTGTCATCCTTCAGTAGTGTATAACAGTCCACTCAACCTGAATGGCACACACACACCTGGACAGAGTAAGAGTGAGCACAGGACTTCATAAAACCTTGTGGTTGACACATCCCACAAGGACACTGCTAACACCATGCAACCACAACAAGCACTGCTCATGGAAACTATCCCGGCTGAGCCCTGCCCACAGAGCTAATCACAGACAGACTGTGACGAACTACAACAGCTCCAAGACTCAGCACCCAAGGACGACTTTCTGGAAAGCAGCCAGGGAAGCCAGGACAACATATCACAACCACCAGAAACACCAGGGCCAGAGTCCCGCTCACCAGAGACATTATCCCTCTCTCCAGCATCTCCACTTCTAAGCTTCTCACGGAAAATGGAGGAACTGGTGTATGCTGGGACCAAACTCTCCCACTCTTTCGCTGCAAGCCCCCAGATATCAACTAAAAAACAGCGGGCTCCACAACCACCAAAGACTGCAGGCCCAGCTCACCCTCCTCCTCCTGTGAGAGCTCTCCGGCCGCTGACACAACACCAGGGCCCAAACCCTCCTCCATCTGCTGTAGGTGAACCAAAAACAACTGATAGCTACTCTCAGTGATGTGTGTCGGGTCCCCGCTATGATAGCAGCAACTTACACAAATGTTTACAGAACAAGCGTGCCCAGTGTGCCTGTAGTCTGTATGTCTATCAAAGCAAGCAAGTGTCATTTGGTCAGTACTTGTCTTTTGAACACCTAGGTATTGTGCCGAAAAGTGCTCCACACATTCTTTTTATCATTATTTACAGGCCTCCAAAATACTCTCCAGCCTTTGTTGAAGAGTTCACAGAACTGTTATCAATGATTTCCTCAGAGTTTGACTGTTTTGCTATTGCAGGGGATTTTAATATTCACATAGATAATGCAGAAATCAAAACTACAAAAGAAATTTTAACTGTTTTAAACACTTTTGATCTGATTCAGAATGTGCATGGACCAACACACAATCATGGACACACTCTAGATTTACTCATCAGAAGAAGTCTAAACATTTCATCCATTGTTATTAAGGACATAGCACTATCTAATAACTTCTGTATTTTCTTTGATATATTGATCTCTGCTACCACTGAATCTAGATCTGTCTCTGTCAGAAAGAGAAGCATCAACGAAAACACTAGTGTGCTATTTATGGAGGCTATATCTTTGAAGGGGGCATAACACACATAGTTTCACCCAATCTCATGTTAATCTTGAGTACCTATAGAGTAGTATTGCATCCTTCATATCTCCAAAATGTCTTTAGTTTTATCATATTTATAAAAGAAAAATACAGCTTTACGATTCTCTCTGAAAAAAGCCGAGCTCCTGGAGGCGTGTCGTGGGCGGAGCTAAAGAGTGACGAGCACTTGAGCACCAATCACCAACAAAACACAGACATCTGATGCCATTTCATTTACCGTCTGCAGTTCTGAATCATGACTGGGATCTTTTATAGCTGGGACTGCTCCATCTTTCAGTATCAAACGACATGCAAATCCAGCGTTGAACTGGGCCTTGTTTATAAAACGTTCATCAACAAACACAAACTCTGTTGCTGCCCCGAAAAAACAAACTGCATCCACTGTTTACGTAATGCTGGGTTCTTCGGGAAGCTGAACAAGGTTATCTTTCCCTCACAACCAAAAACACACTTCTTTAGAGACATTCTTCCCGAGCGAGTCCCGTGCAGTGCAGCCGAATGAAGCGCATTGATGGGCGCAGTCTTGCTCTCGCTCTAGTCGATGCGGGCGCACTCTTCTGGGAGAAATGCCAATATAAGGAGTTCCACCCTCATTTACATCATTAGGATCCACGATCGAAAAAAACTCTCCGAAACTTGTACGAACCCGGAAGTAAGATTTTTGGCACAGAAATACTTTGTTATATGTCCAAACTGTTTTTTGAAACTTTGTCCATGCTTAGCATGAGAATCCAACTCTTTAACAGTGTAAACAACTCTGAATGCATGAAACAGCATTGTACCCCACCTTTCTGCAGACTCTGTTGATCTTCTCCTTGATTCCTTTAACTCAAAAGTTAAGAATGGTATTGATGATATTGCTCCTGTGAAAGTCTACAAGAAGACTGGCAGACAAAAATCACCTTGGAGAAAATCAACAGCAGTTCAGAGTATGAAAAGACAATGCAGAAAAGCTGAGCGGATGTGGCGGAAGACGAAACTCAAAATTCACTATAGCATCTATAAAGGCAGCCTTCATGCTTTCAATGTGGAACTAGACACAGCTAGACAGACCTTCTTCTCAAACCTTATAAACAGTAACTTAAACAACACTCGCACTCTTTTTGCTACTGTTGAGAGACTGACAAACCCCCCAAGACTCCCAGTGAAATGCTCTCCGAAATCAATGAGTTTGCTTCCTTCTGTTCAAAACAAACAAGGGACTCATGAACAACCAGTATTAGAACCAACGGTTCATAAACTTTTGCATGGGGTTATTTGAATAATTTCAGCTATTTTTTTTTGTCTTGCGGACTAAATGTAAACAAATTTTATGTCTTACTCAGGACAGTACTAAATAAAAAATATGATCTCTCTTATTTTGTTAAAATTACTCACATTTTCACAGATTCTGCAAGGGGTTCACAAACTTTCAAGTAGCACTGTGTGTGTGTGTATATATATATATATATATATATATATATATAAAATTGTACCCTAATATACTGAACTTCGGGGTTATTATAATTGCATTCTACTAAGTGTGCACTATCAAGGCCAATTTTTTTTTTTTTTGGCAAAGTTAAATACTCAATGTCAGCTTCTACATTATTAAAACAATAATTTCTATATTGTCGTATACAACGCATACCACAGTAAGCATTTTCTCATGATTTTTCTGGTGCCATTCACATTTGAAATCTCTCAGATCAGCTCTCTGTCATGGCCGTCTCTGTGAAGCGCGCGCATGTGTGTGTGTGTGTGTGTGTGTGTGTGTGTGTGTGTGTGTGTGTGTGTGTGTGTGTGTGTGTGTGTGTGTGTGTGTGTGTGTGTGTGTGTGTGTGTGTGAGCTCACCTGCATCCAGCAGCATCCGGACGCTCCGCAGGTCATCGGCCAGCGCAGCGTAATGCAGAGCAGAACAGCCTCGGAAAGAAGCGCGGCTGCTGAGACGATTGCTGAACTCGTCCTCGCGGCTCACCAGCACTGACAGAGACAATTCAACAAGATTACAAACACTGACACACACACACACACACACACAAGTCAATCACACACACCGCACGCTGAATTACAGCTGATTCCAGACGCTTCACGAGCTCAGCAAACCCTATCACAGTCAACAATAACAGAAAAAAAAAACAGACTCAAAGACTTTTAACCCATTTAATCCCAAATTTTTTCCAGACATGAACATATCCAGATGACGTGTCATTAGTAACCCTTTGAAATAATAATTATTTTTTTGGAAAAGTGTGTGAAAAACTGTGTTTTATGGTCGGTCACAATTGTGTATACTGAATTAACATATTTCTGCAGTCATAAAAACTGTTATATATCTCAGCCCAGCTATTTTAAACTGTTTGATCACATTCTAGGGTTACTATTATGCATAAAAACTCTTAAACAACACTGATAGGAATACTGAGATAAAAGACAAAAAATACAACCATCAACGCATTTCAAAATTGTTACTTTATTGTAACATATCATCAAATTGTTATATTAGTGCTACCAGTATTGCAACATCAATATTGTAACTTGTTTGTAACATTTGAACTTTTAATTTAGTGCAATATTTTGTCATTGCAACATTTTAGTGCAGCTTTCACTAACAACTGCAATTGGATTTATATGTATACTTAAATTATCCCACCATCCATCAACATGTTTACTCATTCTATGACAACACTCAACAAAATGTAATAATTGTGAATTCATATATTAATACTAGACACCTTAAAGATAACATGGACCAAAATTCTTCGTCATATCTTTATGTTAACATACTTTACTAGCCTTTTGTTTTGAAGCTTTGATGCAGTTATCATCTTCAGTAAATAAACTGCTCTGGTCACGTGACAATCTGCACTAACCATGTGACACTGCACATATTTCATTCAGACCCTTTTTTTTTCCATATTTGCAGGAAGTGCACTAAAACATCAGTCAGTATGGTTTTTAGAGCTTTATAAATGAAAGCCTTTTTTTACAGTCACAATTGTGACCGGTGGGATTAAATGGGTAGTTGCATAATTCATGTTAGTAATTAATATAAAAAGATATTTAAATTTAAAATAAATTTAGCTGATTGTTAATTTCCTATTTTATGCCATAAAGTCACTTAATATTTTATTTGAATTTACTTCATGTTAAAGAGCTCATGAATTCAGAATGTGATTTTTGTGTCTTTTAGATCAAGTCTGTATGTTTGAGCACAAATATACTCATGAAAGATGCCAATAATAATTGATTTCAGACACTTCAAAGACTCAACTCTTATCACTCATAAAGAAATTACAAAAAAAAAAAAAAAACAATAATAAAACTAGACTGAGTGACAAAGACATTTAAGTGAGTAATTCATGTTACTAAATAATTAAATAATTTATTTAAATGTAAAATAAATTTTTGCTGATTGTTAATTTTACAATTTTATGCAAAACAGTCATTTTATGTAATGACATTTTATTACAATTTTTCAAATGTGTTTAAGAGCACATGAAAATTGAAATTTAAGTTTTGTCTTTTAGATCAAGTCTGTATTTTTGAGCTGAAATATGTAAAATATACTAATGAAAACTGCCATATAAGTGATAATAATAAGTGTTTTCAAACTAGGGCTGCACGATATATCGTTTCAGCATCGAAATCGCGATGTGCGCATCCGCGATAGTCACATCGCAGGATGTGCGATGTTTAGTAGGCCTGATCATTATATTTATACTGATCATTTTCTTTGCTCACACACAGACACCGTGTCTACTCCGGACGCGACAGCTGCACAGAGATATCCATTTTTAAATGAATTTAGTAGCAGAGCTACTGCAAGTGATTTTCAGTGCTGGAAATCCATTTATCCTTTGTTGAAACTTCCGCGTCGTCGAGGAGAGCACATCACGGATGTTTAGCAACGGCAGGCGCCAGGAAAGCGCAAGCTCCCGAGCGCATTGGAAAGGAGGAGGAAGTGGCGCGGCGGGAGTTTTCCACGCGTTTGCAGATGTGAACGGCCTCAAAGTCTTTCTACACTGGATGCGACAAAGCGACCGTTGCCAGTCGTGTCAACTTTGTGTCAGTACGTCATAAATAGAGCGAGGCATATCAGTTTACTGGCGGGGATTCGTCGTGTCGCGCCGCATCCAGTGTAGTTCGACACATATGCGCGAAACCGTGTCAAAATGCATGTCTCCAAGTATCCTTGTAAAAAAAAAAACAAAAAAAAAAACAGTTGCTTATGTCTTAGCTAAACAATTGAGAAAGAAAGAGGATAACAATAACAGCAGTTTAATGTCTCTGTTGCTTTCTGTGTCATAATCAAACAACAAAACAGAGAAGAATCACTTTTGTAGCTTTAACACAGATTTATTAGATTTAATTTATACAATGAAGACTGTGTTATGCAGTGTTATTTTACATTTTATTATTCAATTTCTGCACCTGAATACTGTTGGACTTGCCTTAAAAATACAAAGCACTGTTTATTTCATTTGTATCTTTGTTCTATTATATTTATCTATGCTTGTAAATTGTTTATTTCCTATGCTGATTTACTCACCTACAAAATCAATATTTTTTTCTCTCCAAATAGAGCTATTCAAGTCATTTGGTGATTTTTTTTTTTTTTTTTTTTCATATCGCAATATATATCGCAGAAAAACAAAATATCGCAATGTGAGTTTTTTCCAATATCGTGCAGCCCTATTTCAAACATTTCAAAAGTTCATCCAATCTTATCACACGTGAAGAAACTATATACAACAACTCAGACAATAATAAAAGCAGACTAAAATAAATTTGTGTAATGCATGTTTCTAATTAATATAATATTTATTTGCATTTAAAATAAATTTTACTGATTGTTGTGTAATTCATGTTTCTTTTAGATTAAATCTAACAGTGTAATTCATGACACTAACATCTATATATGATTTGCTGACTGTTAAATTCCAGTTTTGTGATTTACACTGCAATCATTTTATTTAATTTACATTTTTTACATGTCTCTTAGATCAAGTTTTTATCTTTGAGCTCATAATTATATAAATATTATTTTATAAATATTTTTATTTATTATTACATTCTCAAACACTTTCTGCAAATAAACATTTAACATTTGTAGTGTCCTCTTCTGGGAAAAATTACTCAAAATATAAAGCATACAAAGCAAATCATGTTCAAGACTGTGGTGTAAAAGATTGTCCACCACTTTCTATTTTGACAGGAAACAGGAAAATCAAACTGATTTCACAGGCTCTTTAATGCTCCTTGTTTACTCCATTTGAGCTATTTTCTTTTTTTTCATTTTTATGTGATTTATTTTGCACTGTTTCAGCAATACAAATGTCGTTTTTTTCGTAGAAAATGCACTGAAACCGAGACACAGAGACTGAGACGGCAAAAATGAAGGAGAAGAGGCTGACGATGTTCAACGGCGTTCTTAAAACAAGACAAACCACTCGAATTAAGAACAAACGCATGTAAAAGCGCTCACATAAAGCTCACAATTATTCTCAGCGCAGACACGCGCAAATAAATCATAAAGCAGCAACAGTGTTTTTCTCCTGTCTGTGTGCAGAAACATATTTTCTCTCTGGGCTGCTGTCAGGCGGATCGTCACGGGTAACTAATGTCTAAGAGCCAGATAATCACAACAAAATCCAATAAACCGTCAGACGAGCAGAGCCTGGCGATCCATCACACACACACACAGTCTGCTGGAATATTCTCATATTCCACACACACATACACACACATTCATCATGGTGCTTCAGGGAAAGATGCTCCTTCAAGACCAAAAAACTGCCAACAAAACAAATGTGAGTAATATACATACAGCAGCCAGATATGACACACGTCTGTGTGTGTGTTTGTGTATGTGAGATGGAAAACACATAAACAACACACTGTGAAATAAATCGAGTGCCGATATGCAAACAGCACAAAATGAGTGTATTAAAATTGATCTGTGTAATAACACACACTCCTGCTGTGTTTACATGTGTGTGTGAATGGGTTTATAAATAACAGTGAGGATGATGATGGTGATGATGAAGCACATGTAGATGCATGTCTCACCCTCTAACGAGTGAACACCCTTCTCTCGAGCCGTTTCATACACGCTGTTGAAGTCATCGCCCAGGTTCAGATCGGCACCGGCCTCCAGCAGCACCTTCACCACACTGACCAATAAAACACACGCTTCAGTAACAGAGACACCTCACACACACACACACACACACACACACACACAGACACAGACACGCAGAGACACATGCACACACACACACAGACACACACACACACAGACACACACACGCACACAGACATGCACGCACACACACGCGCACACACACACAAACATTCACACGCACACACAGACACACGCACACACACAAACACACGCACACAGACACGCACACGCACACACGCACACACAGACATACACACACACGCATAAACGCACACGCACAAACACTCACACGCACACACAGACACGCACACACACAAACACACGCACACACAGACACGCACACATAGACACACACACACACACACGCACATACACACACACGAATAAACGCACACGCACAAACACGCACACACAAACACATTCACACGCACACACAAACACATGCACACACAGACATGCACACGCACACACAGACACACACACAAACACACACAGACACACACACACAGACACACACATGCACACACAGACACACACGCGCACACACAGACACACACACGCACACAGACATGCACGCACACAGACATGCACGCACACACACGCGCACACACACACAAACACATTCACACGCACACACAAACACACGCACACACAGACACGCACACGCACACACGCACACACACACACACACACGCACAGACACGCACACGCACACACAGACACACACACACAAAGACACACACAGACAGACAAACACACACACAAGCATGATGCTTAAATCTGGACATCGAGGTACTTTAAATGTGTCTGGATCCACAGAATGTGGCTGATGCTCTGAGCTGCATCGTGCGACGTGCGTGTGTGTGTGTGTATGTGTGTGTGTATGTGTGTGTGTGATGTTCTCAGGGTCAGTATGTTTATCTATGAGATGTGAGTTTAAGGAAAACAGAGCATATGTGTGAGAGCAAAGAGTAGTGACCCTGAGCAAAGCATAAACTCAAACATATCCGTGTGTGCTGAGACTCCAAAGAGCTCAGCATTTTCAAGAAACCTGCAGATTTCTCTAGATTTCTCTGACATATAAGAGGTCATTGTAGTATAAAAACATCCTGTGAGTTTCACTCAAAGCTTTCTTGTTAGTCTAAAAACAGCTTATATTGAAGGCAGTCTGCCAAAACAACAACTTGTGGAATGTGGCACTCTATGATGTCAATAGGGACTTTAAGCAAAAGCCACTGATGGAACGGCAACAGCATTTAACTGCTACTTCATGAGGTTCTACTGTAACCGTCTACTACAGGAGAACAGCTGGTTTGCTGTAGTCATTACAATGTGAAAATTTAGGATGGTAAATGCTACGTTTTATGGTATGTACCATTGTAATTGCATCATTATGCGATTCTACCATTAGTCTTTTATTTAATCTGTGTTGATATGTTTTAAAATGAAACTGATTTTAACGATTTTTCCATTTGTACAAAGATATGCCTGCTATTAGTAACAACAATCAGGTAGCACTGAGACTAGAGATGATGTGAAGCAAACAATGTAAGTATTGCCTGAACATCCTCCTCATAATACTTTAATAAATGACTGAATACCACATTACACCGTCTTGTTTATGGTTGCTTAGTGATTTTTATGTTCTCGGCTACAGCAGTGTAACAGCTTACTTCCAGTCATTGTAGCCGTTCCATTCGCAGCTGTTGCTTAAACTCCCTAATATTGTGGATAAGCAGTCTGTTTAGCCCCGCCCACCGATTCTACATCACTAGGCTTGTTTGAGATGCACCTCGCCTCGCCTGAAATGTAGGCGAGAGTAGGAGGCTGCAGTGAGGGGAGGAGTGAAATAAACGCAGTCAAGATGGACAGTTCTGAGCTCTCGAAGTAGAACAGATACCTACGAGATCAAAGGCGGATATCGCGTTATTCTCACTCATGTGCTGTGCTGCTGATAAACATGATATAATTTCAGTTCTGTTGCTTTATATGAAAATAAATGATGAACAAGACACTCAAAGTGCTTGCTATTTAATTACATACGAAATGCGTATTTATCATCCATTTCTACTTTAATACAAACATGTATTTTAAATTTTTATAGAAATATGACAACAATTACATATCTCACACAGAGATCGCACTGTTATAGTCATGATTATGCATGAATATAGAAATATTCAAAGACTTTTGATCGCATGAAGACTTTATAATCGCATGAAATCAGATAAAAAAAATAAAACATTTTAGAAGAGAACGCAGCATCACAGTTGTCTGAACCAATGAGCATTAAGCTGTGTCGTCAGTCAGTCGTTTCCCATCATGCTTTTGGTCAGCGCAGTCTGCTCAATCCGGCACAGCCGCCTTGCTGTCGCGAGAGTTTTTTGGCACACGTCAGAGCAAGGCGGACGTAACTTGGACACTTTTATAACCGGCATGCATCTCGCGGTCAGGCCCGGATTAACACAGTGTAGTGCCCTAGGGTGACCACATTTGAAATGATGGAGATGCGCAGTGGTTCAGCTGTGACTGTTTGAAACTATTTTTGTTGACGAAATAGAGCAAAATCAGCCAATATTGTTAAAGTCATACAATGTACATCACTTAATATTAACTTATTGTTTATTGAACTGTTGTATTAATTTAATAACACATTTGCAATCTCCCTTGGGCTAATAATCTTTAAAAGCTGTCACTCACTTCAGTTCATCGCGATCTCACAAAGCTCCATTATAATCAATGAAGCTGTCTACACTGTACAACGAATCTCTTATTTACACCCTGTCTACACTTTGTTTGTTATAAGCAGAGGATTTGTGAGCTTGCATAACTCCGAAATGAACAAAACTCCAGTATTTTTAGCGGTGAGTGGATTCGGATTAACATTGCATTCAAAGAATCAACATAATGTCTGCGATACATTACTCACTGTCTGCTTTGCTCCACCCACCGATTCTACATCACAGTTTGTTTAGCCCCGCCCACCGATTCTACATCACTGTCTGCTTCGCTCCACCCACCGATTCTACATCACTGTTTGTTTAGCCCCGCCCATCACTGTTTGTTTAGCCCTGCCCACCGATTCTACATCACTGCCTGTTTAGCCCCGCCCACCAATTCGCGAATGTATTGTTTACGAGAGAGACCAACTCAAAGGTCTACGCAGAAACCAAATGATAAAGATGCTCTGAAGACAACAAGATGCTGTGCAGTGACAAGCTGTGTTTGCATTGTGAGGATGTAATATCAAAATCTCATGATGCGATAATATTGCGATATGAAGTCCACGATACGATATTCATTGCGATATTTAAAAAAAAAAAAGACAAACGAAGAACTGGAAAAAAAATGCAAATTTTGAACATTTTAAAGTTAAATTATTAAATTATTATTTTTCAAAAACAAAAAAAAGACATGGACATTTGAAAAGATTAAGTGGTCCTGGACTGCTTGCGGCCAAAAATGACTGCAATGGAAATGAATGGGAAGCAAATTTCATCTAGTGGAAGCGTTTGGTACTGCGCTCAAACAAAATCTGACTGAAAGCTCATTTTTTTGTGATATCAACCTCAAATTTGGAACATAACTTGTTTAAATTTATGGACTTGATTTTCTTGTTGTTTTAAAGTAAAACAAATATATACTATACACGCACACACACATATATAAAATAGTATTTTTGTGCATTTTACATAAATTACATTCAAAAAGTGGTTAACAGGTAATAAATGGATTATAACTACTGCATAATTATAATTTATAATGCTAAGTCACCTAAAAATATAAAATATTAAATACAAAAAACATGATCAAACTAAAATATTGTACATTCATTTCATTAAAATAAAAAAATTGTGAATTATCTTTAAATATTTTACTATCAGATATTTATTTCTGCAATCCAATCAGTTTTTATTTGAGATCAAACTCAACTTAAATGGATAAATTTACACAAAAAATTAATAAAAACAAAACACTTAAATTTAATTAACTAAATTAAAGACAATAGACATTCAATTTCTTAAATATTTAACTAATCAATAACAAATATGAGATTTTTTACAATTCCAGTCCAATCCCAAGTATTTGTCTGGCACAAAACAATGAGAATCTTAATTAGAATTACAGAATTCAACTTGAACAGACAAATGCATGATAAATAATTAATAAACAGAAGATTGCAAAATGCTTAAGTAAAAATGATTCAGTAAAAAAGTTTTTTTTTTTTTGTATTTTTTTTTTTTTACAGAAGATGCTGTAGAGTGTGCCAAACTAATGACCATTTTTAACAGGTTAATTCACATTAATTAACATAACAGCGGCAAAATCTCTTTGCATTATTAAAATATGCTGAACTTCATACAATGGTATGAATGGATATTAAAGCCTTGATATGAGGGATTCCCATCCACTCCAGAATAATCCCAGCCCTAAACGAGCGCTAATCCCCCTCTCCAGAGCCCTTTCACCTCGCTCCCTCAATTCTATGCTCTTTATCCTCGACTGAGGCCTTGTGTCGCTCGATCGGAACGGTCAACAAGGGCTGCTCTTCATGGCGGGTCATTGTCCACGTGAATGGACAGATCTGTGTGGTGGCCGTCGCTGGGTTAACAGTCTCACACACATCAAAGCTCAGCAAACATCTCCGTCTATAAAGCACATCCTTCTGGCTTTCAAAAGAGCAACAGTCGCAGACTTTGATCACGCTATCGGAGCGTCTGTCTCGCCACGACACCCAACAAAACCACCAAAAAATACAGCAACAAACTCCACAAAACCCAAGACATCTCTGACAAAGTGATGGGATCTGCTACAAGATTCATGTGCAGTTCATAAATTACGTGAATTTTAGGTTAAATGTGCACATAATATGGGCTCCAAAATCACAAACTAAGTTTTAGTTTAACCTTTATCACGCATTCATAATCTGTAGACTATTGTTGCATTCTGGGTCAGTCTGGACCCAAAGAGTCATTATTTTTCATTATTAAGTCTTAACGTAATATTTTTCAACTAAAATCATATTGTATTTGATCAGCACCTTCTCAAAAATGTGAAAAAAATTAAAACTAAAGTTACCATGTTATTATTGCACTTACCCTTTTTTTAAATAAAAAAATGAGAAAATTGTTGACATTATAAATTACACATGAATCGCACCAAAAAAAAAAAAAAAAAAAAAACTATGATGCAAAATACAAATATTTTTTTCAGCATTGATGGGAAGTGTTATTTAAATATATCATTGTATGAAATTTATATGAATTTATAATCTGAGAATAAATCCAACTGAATGGAAATTATTTAAATTCCTTTGAATTTATAATTCACAATTGTTCAAATTGATGTCCAAAATTTACGAAAACTAAGTCCAACTTTATGAAACCTACATATTTATTTCTAACAAAAAAGCATAAATATTACTTTGATAGGTTTTAAACTAAAATAAAATTTTATAAATTTCAGATGAAAAAAGCGATAATTTTTTTCACATTGCAATGGTTTGTCAATAAGCGGACCATATTCATGTTCATCAAAAAAAATTCAGTCCAAAAAGTCTGTGAGATATGAAGAAAAGGCTAAATATATTTTACAAAAGTTTTGTGACATTAATAACACTTCATAGTTAATTTGATAAAAGTATTGTTGACACTAATGGTGCACCATACATACATGGGTCCAAAATGACCCGAAAACGAAACACTGGTTTGCAGTTCACTTAAATAGTACTGCAGTTTGACGAATGAATAAAGATAAAGTTTAATATCTAAAAAATATATATATATATATTTTATGTAATGTCTTGCTTTAAAACTACAAGTCAAAAAACGTAAAAAGAAATGCAGTGTTTTTAGATTAGACTATACAAAGATGCTGCACTAGAAAGGACATTGATGATTTGAATCTGGTCCAGAAATGACACACTAAACTCAGCAGTAATGCACAGAGGTTAATTGGCTGAAGTACTGGTGTAGTCTTCATCACTGAAGAAGAGTTGAAACAGATTTACCAGCCTGAGAGCGTGTAATTAAATCAGATCATTCGCCTTCACAGTCCTGAGAGAAAACAGAACCTTTACTAGCAGCTCACAACTAAACCACAACCAGAACTAAACCAGATCTCAACTGTCGTTTGACTATGAGTGCAAAGCCCGAGTCAAAAAGACACTCAAAAATACACTGAAAGAGATTGTCTGAATGTCATCTACATAACTCATGAAACAGACAATACAGTTGTATATTTCATTTTCTCTCTGCCATGCAAACAAAAAAAGACAATAAACCTGCTTTGACTTTGACTTACAAGCAAGTATCTCAGTCAAAAAACTACAAGTATTCAAAATAAACCTGTGTGAATCCTGGAAATGACACAAAACCAGCCAAAAACATTGCAGTTTGTGATTTTGAGAAAGATCCTGCCAGTTCTTAAGGCAGATTTAGGACCCTATGAATTCTGTGATGTGGAAAAACACAACAGAATTCAGCCATAAAAATGGAATTTAATGTATAAGGCAGAATGTCACAGAATTGGGCAAATTTTGGATCAATAAATCAAAAAACGTTTGGTTTAACTTGAAGAAATTGTGACAGAAAAGTTGCTACTGTACAGAAGAATGTATTTCTCAAAGCAATGATAACGATCATTGAAAATTATAAAAACTTTTAAGGAATTTCAAACAATTTTTCTTCCGCATTTTAATTTTAACAAAATAAATAAATGTGCACTGAATCATAAATAAATTATTATAATTTCATCAAACCATTAAAATGAAATCCAGAAATATTAAAATGAGAAGAAAAACAGAATTTGGAGGAAAAGACATATTTCATATTGCCCTAAAAATAAGTTTCATGATTTTAGTAAATTAGAAATGCTTTTTGATTACTAACATTTAATGATCCATTAAAAGGAACCCAGAAAAAAAAAGTTAAAATGGAAAAAAAAAAAACAGAATTAACAGAACTTAGAAAAAATGAATGAATGAATGAATGAATGAATAAAATAGATCTCATATGGCCCCAAAAAAGTCATGTTTGTTCAACTTTTATTAAAACTGATGTTAAACTGTGTAAGTTTCATTACTTCAATTAATTGGACATGGTTTTTGATTAGTAAAATTTAATTTAACCATTAAAATGGAATTTGGTAAAAAAAAAAAATAATAATAAAACAGATTTCATAGGGCGCTACACATTCGATCTTGCCTTCTGAGACTCAAAACCTACATTCAGAACCAGACCAAA
>CM077252.1:1129205-1159205 GCA_039654775.1 Spinibarbus caldwelli
CGATGATCCAATTCAACCATACTAATAAACAAAAATGACAGATTTGTGTTTTATTTTAGTTATTGCTGAATAGTGAGAACTTTCTTCTCCTGCGTCATATTCTTCATGAGATTAGTTTGAGTGGCGTCCTCTACTGTACAGACGAGAATTTACATTTCCTTCAGATTGAAGCGGATTCACTTCACTTTTGGTGTGAAAGGGCTTTTACATTTTGTAAAAGAACTTTTTTTTTTATATTAAAAACAAACAAGCAAGCCCTGCTCAGATTTAAAAAGTAACTCAAAAGTAACGCATTACTTTCTATAAAAAGTAACTAATGTAACTTTTTTTTAGGGAGTAACGCAATATTGTAATGCATTACTTAGAACACACAACACTATTATAAATTATTTATTCAACACATACTTATTTTTTCATTTCAGATTTGCACATATTAGACCTGTACACCATAATTGTCTATATTATATATTGTGTTTTTGCTATTTGTACATTGCCTATTTCTATATTATTCTTTTATTATCTGTGTCCTGTCCTGTTGCTGTCTTTCTGTTGCACTGTAGAGCTTCTGTCACTAAAACACATTCCTCATATGTGAAAACATACCTGGCCAATAAAACTCATTCTGATTCTGATTCTGATTAAAAGTAACTTTCCCCAATACTGCACATATGTGAATTTTAATATTATAACTCTGTCCGTTCTGAGTGAATAGAGCGTGTGTGGCGTGTTTAGGACCTTTATCATCGCTGTCTTTCTTCAAGCAGAAGGCGAGCGCCGCGGCGGAGATGACGCCCGCGACGCCCGCGGCTCCAGCAGCAGCAGCGGACTCTGAGCGGCTCTGTTGGCCGCCTCTGGAGCGCCCCGCGGCGGTCAGACTCGCCCAGCTGCTCCGCCGGTTCTCCAGACTCACGCGCCACCTGCTGGCCAGCTGATGGTACTGCATGCGCGACTCCTCGCTCGCGACGCTCCTCCTGGCCACCGGGCTCCGGTTCGGTTCGAGCTCGCAGAGGTTTCGGAAGCGCGAGGCCTCGCCGTGACCGGTCTGCAGCGCGCGGTGCGGTGACAGACTGCGCGACCTTCGCATCAGGACGCGCGCCGGTACCGACGACAGGAACATCGCGACCGTAACAACAACGGGTTCCGTTAACAGAGAAGACGGCGCGTTAAGAGTT
Source organism: Spinibarbus caldwelli (assembly GCA_039654775.1). Lineage (NCBI taxonomy): Eukaryota > Metazoa > Chordata > Actinopteri > Cypriniformes > Cyprinidae > Spinibarbus > Spinibarbus caldwelli. The sequence continues at coordinate 1,130,378 of CM077252.1, forward strand.
CGCGTTCCTGTGATCTCACCGACAGCCGGTTTAGGGTTTTAATGTCAGCAGGTGAATCAGAGCTCGAGAGCAGAAACGTGTGTCCGGTGAAGGAAAAACATCCGTGATGCGCGCGGAATCATGGGAAATGTAGTTTAATAACGTCACCACCGCCGCGCAGGCACGCAGAAAGATTTATTTTATTCGTTTTTATTTTATGTTATTTTTCTTATTTTATTTTTGTTGTATTTTATTAACATTATTTTTAAATTTTATTTCATTTTGTTTCATTATTTTATTTTGTTTATTCTTTTTTGTTCTGATTATTTCAAAGTTGTAATGGTAACACAATTTTTGGACATGTGTATATACATATATATATATATATATATATATATATATATATATATATATATATATATGTGTGTGTGTGTGTATATATGTATGTGTGTGTGTGTGTGTATTAACATATTAATATATTATATTTAAACCAGTAATTAATTATATTTAACCCATAGAACATTTTTATTAATTTGAATGTGATTTTTTAAATGAATTAATTAATTAATTTATTTGTAACATTGTTATTTATTTGTAACAAGTGGTTAGTGTTAGGTTTAGGGTTTTATTTTTTTATTTTTATTTATTTATTTATTTATTTATTTATTTAATTAATTAATTAATTAATTAATTAATTTATTTATTATTATTATTATTATTATTATTATTTTAAGTTGTAGTGGTAATACAATTTTGGACATTCACAATATTGTAAAAAAACAACAAAAAAAAAAAAAAAAAAAAAAACACTTTTCTTGCAAATGAACCAGTATTTATTTTTTATTTTTTTAAATATATTTTGATGAATCAAGTTGATTGACGATAGATTGATTTTTCTGCTTGAGCTCAAGTTTTGATATTATATTGTTATAGTGATATTGTGTTACTAATAGTAATGCCTACATTTTATTATATATCATGATGCATGACCCTTGCATGAGATTCATCATATTTCGGGGTTTGAAAATATTGAAAAACCCTGATTTAACGCATAAAAACATGGAGTAATTTAAATTATTTTGAATTTGAATTTTCTGTAATTTTATTTATTTATTTATAACATTTAAGGGTAATACATTTTTGGACATGCATATGTATACAATAATATAAAAAAGTTTGCAAATTAACCACAGTTTTTAGAGACGAAAGATCCATTTTTCTGCTTCAGCTTAGAGTTTGATAATAATATTGTATTATTATATTATTATTAAATCACTAGTATTAGGCACATATATTATTATACAGGTGCATCTCAATAAATTAGAATGTCGTGGAAAAGTTCATTTATTTCAGTAATTCAACTCAAATTGTGAAACTCGTGTATTAAATAAATTCAGTGCACACAGACTGAAGTAGTTTAAGTCTTTGGTTCTTTTAATTGTGATGATTTTGGCTCACATTTAACAAAAACCCACCAATTCACTATCTCAACAAATTAGAATACTTCATAAGACCAATAAAAAAATAAAAATAAAAAATTTAGTGAAGTGTTGGCCTTCTGGAAAGTATGTTCATTTACTGTATATGTACTCAATACTTGGTAGGGGCTCCTTTTGCTTTAATTACTGCCTCAATTCGGCGTGGCATGGAGGTGATCAGTTTGTGGCACTGCTGAGGTGGTATGGAAGCCCAGGTTTCTTTGACAGTGGCCTTCAGCTCATCTGCATTTTTTGGTCTCTTGTTTCTCATTTTCCTCTTGACAATACCCCATAGATTCTCTATGGGGTTCAGGTCTGGTGAGTTTGCTGGCCAGTCAAGCACACCAACACCATGGTCATTTAACCAACTTTTGGTGCTTTTGGCAGTGTGGGCAGGTGCCAAATCCTGCTGGAAAATGAAATCAGCATCTTTAAAAAGCTGGTCAGCAGAAGGAAGCATGAAGTGCTCCAAAATTTCTTAGTAAATGGGTGCAGTGACTTTGGTTTTCAAAAAACACAATGGACCAACACCAGCAGATGACATTGCACCCCAAATCATCACAGACTGTGGAAACTTAACACTGGACTTCAAGCAACTTGGGCTATGAGCTTCTCCACCCTTCCTCCAGACTCTAGGACCTTGGTTTCCAAATGAAATACAAAACTTGCTCTCATCTGAAAAGAGGACTTTGGACCACTGGGCAACAGTCCAGTTCTTCTTCTCCTTAGCCCAGGTAAGACGTCTCTGACGTTGTCTGTGGTTCAGGAGTGGCTTAACAAGAGGAATACGACAACTGTAGCCAAATTCCTTGACACGTCTGTGTGTGGTGGCTCTTGATGCCTTGACCCCAGCCTCAGTCCATTCCTTGTGAAGTTCACTCAAATTCTTGAATGGATTTTGCTTGACAATCCTCATAAGGCTGCGGTTCTCTCGGTTGGTTGTGAATCTTTTTCTTCCACTCTTTTTCCTTCCACTCAACTTTCTGTTAACATGCTTGGATACAGCACTCTGTGAACAGCCAGCTTCTTTGGCAATGAATGTTTGTGGCTTACCCTCCTTGTGAAGGGTGTCCATGATTGTCTTCTGGACAACTGTCAGATCAGCAGTCTTCCCCATGATTGTGTAGCCTAGTGAACCAAACTGAGAGACCATTTTGAAGGCTCAGGAAACCTTTGCAGGTGTTTTGAGTTGATTAGCTGATTGGCATGTCACCATATTCTAATTTGTTGAGATAGTGAATTGGTGGGTTTTTGTTAAATGTGAGCCAAAATCATCACAATTAAAAGAACCAAAGACTTAAACTACTTCAGTCTGTGTGCGCTGAATTTATTTAATACACAAGTTTCACAATTTGAGTTGAATTACTGAAATAAATGAACTTTTCCATGACATTCTAATTTATTGAGATGCATCTGTATATTATGAGCGAATGACGCTTGTGACCTGCAGGTGGTGCCTAAACTCACAAAATACATGAGCAATACTCTCTGTCATCAGCCAACAGATGAACCAAAGCAGAATATTAATGCAAATATGAATATTAGACTCGAATGCTACTTCATGCCCAATACATTGTCTTAAGGTTCAACTGAAGTACATCACTGGACATTTATGCTGACTTATAAAACACAAGATGTTTTATTCTTCACTAACAGAATGACTATAATGTAAAGGGTTAACCCTAAGAACATCTGAACTTCTTATGCTCACTATCAGCTGAAAAATCTTTAACAGATTTACATCATTTGATTGCAGTGCTGTTTATTTGAAGAAAAGTGCCACAGATGGACATTTAAATGCTGCTATTGACTTTACATGAGAGTCCAAAGTACTGAACTGCACACATGCATTTTCATTTCTGATATTCAGACATGAGTCGAGTTTATGGATGGCTGATGTCAGATATGAGAATAACATATACGGTGCATGTAGAGTAAATGTGTTTGTCATCAGGTGAGGTGTTTTAGAGATGTTACTGACGTTTCTCTCAGGTGACTGCGGTTTGATGAGAAAAATAAAACCTCCACACCTCAGACTTCCTGTGGTGTGTCTTACATGTTTCCTGCTTCGTGTCTGTCTTTATTATTAAAACATAAACACTTTGTTTGCTCAATGTGTTTGAATCCGCTGGTTTTTAGTGGATGTCTGAGGTCAGTTCTCTTCAGCAGGCTCTAAAACATTGTGTGATGCTTGTTGGCACTGAACTTCTCTTCTTATCTTACGCTCAAATTAAATTATCTTTTTTTTTTTTTTAAGTATTACTTAAATTTTTAAATTCCATTCATTTAATTTACATACTATTTATTTATTAAAATTAAACATTTGTGAAAAATATATATATATTAAAATATTACAATTATATTTGTTTAATGTATATTTCTTATAATTATAATTCATTAAAATATTGATTTATTATTAATTATTGATTTATTTTTGTGTATGACATTTATTATTAAATGCATTTAATAAACAAATAAATATTTAATTAATTTAATTATTGATGTATTATTTATGTATTAAATGTTCGATTAAACACATTTAATTAATGTTTATATTATTATTATTACATTCACCATTAAATACATTTAATAAAATTAACATTTATTTTACAAATATTTATTTATTTATTGAAATTATTGATTATGTTTGCCTATTAAATTTACTATTAAACGCATTTTATGTTTTTATTTAATAAAATAGTAGTATCAGTGTAAAATAGTAGTAGAATGTGAAATAATAGTCAGAAAAATCTTTTTTTTTCACTTATCTATCTGTCGTCACTCTATATCTCCTTCTCATACAATATGTCTTAGTAAGATGATATTTGGAAAATTATTTATTAGCAAGTGCAAATTCTCCTCAGCACTGGCAGTTTCATGCATGACTTGTTAAAGTTAAAATACGAAGTGACTTTATGAAGAATTGCTGAAGCCTCATAATGAATGATTTTTCTCATGTATGATGTTTTGTATGAAGAGTAGGCTAATCTTAATGCAAGACTATTTAGAAGAAGGAAAATCGATAAATGCGGTGGTTATGATGGGAAGCTAGTAACACGTCAACGCTGTGCGCGTGCACGAGTATGGGCGGGGCTCAGCTGTCAGTCACGCCTGCGCGCCCCCGCTTTCGCCCGTCTTTTACACACGCACGCGCGCCGCGGGATGTAACAGCTGCTCACGCGTTTGCGTTTATTCATCTTCCACGCACGTTAGTAGGCTGCGTCAGTTTATTCGCACGCATCTGGATCTTTAAACCCGCGGAAGCGCACGGAAAACGCGCACACGCGCATATGTTTGAGCATCAGACGCGAATCCGGATCAGAAACCGCGCAGATTCGGTTCACGGAGAGAAACCACCGGTGCGTTTAACGCGCGTTTCTCTCGCGCTAATCAAAACGCGACGCGCGTCCGGTCGCAGGCGTCTGGGAATCCTCAAACTTTAAAAGCGAACTCATCCGGGATCCGGTCTCAGAAGAGAAGAGGAGGAGGAGGAGGATGATGTCCGAGGAAGAGGTTCTGATCCCGGATGACCGGGCTTTCAGCCGGTTTAAACACGAGTGTCAGTCCGAGGAAGACTGGAGTCTCACCTACAACAAGAACAACATCTGCGTCTGGATCCAGGTTCTGGAGGAGGAGAAGAGCTTACACAGGATCAAGGTGAGCGCTGCTGGTCTGAGCTGGTTTCTGCTGGTCTACTGCTTCATGTCAACTTCAGATGATCATCCTATATTAATCTGGAAATAATAGTCCAGATATAAAGAAATATTTTATCATATGTGACCCTGGAGCACAAAACCAGGTATATTTGTAGCAATAGCCAACAATACATTGTATGGGTCAAAATTATCCGTTTTTCTTTTATGTTAAAAATCATTAGGATATTAAGATCATGTTCCATGAAGATATTTTGTAAATTTTCTGCATCAAAACTTAATTTTTGATTAGTAATATGCATTGCTAAGAACTTCATTTGAACAACTTTAAAGGTGATTTTCTCAATATTTAGATTTTTTTGCACCCTCAGATTCCAGATTTTCAAATAGTTGTATCTCAGCCAAATATTGTGCTATCCTAACAAACCATACATCAATGGAAAGATTATTTATGATGTATAAATCTCAATTTCAAATTTTTTTTGTGCATTGTCCAGGTTCACATATTTGATCCATCAAGCTTTTATTGCGCATACAGTCTGATACACTCTTAAAGGTTCCAAAAGGGTGTTTTTGCAGTGATGCCATAGAAGAACCATTTTGGTTCCCAAAAGAACCTTTCAGTGAACTGTTCCTAAAAGAACCATTTTTAAGAATATTTTAAAAATCTAAAGAACCTTTTCTGTTCCATAGATGTTCAAGGTGTTTCACAGAACCATTGATGCCAATAAAGAACCTTTAGTTTTAATAATGAGAATATGGAGGAAAAACCAGCTAAATTTTATTAAAATATGTGCAGTTATGCAGATGCTGGTATTTATGGGCCAAAAAGCATGACATTCTTATTGTAATGTAAATCAATGGGTTCTTTATAAAAATGTAGCAGATATTTACATACAATGATGTAAATATCAGTAGCTTTCAGGGTTATAGCTTGCAAGAACTAAAGCCATAAACGTTTTCATTGCTTGGAATAAAATAGGCCTTAACTGAAATAAAATAAAATATTAAAAAACTACATAAAAATATTTCATTGAGTATAATAAAATAAAATAATAAAAAGTTTAAATTAATAAAATAATAAATAAAATAATAAAAATAGTATTGACTTAAAAATAACTAATAAAATGTTGAAAACAGTTAATCAATGCGATCTTTATAAAAGTGTAGCAGATATTTAGATAAAACGATGTAAATATCAGTAACTTTCAGGGCTATAATTTGCATAAACATTTTCATTACTTGAAATAAAATAAAATATAAAAAAAACCTATGTAAAAATATTTAAATGAGTAAATAATAATAAAATAAAAAATAAAATAAAATTTGCATTGACTTAAAAAAGAACTAATAAAAATATTAAAAACAATAAAAACTTTGAAATTAAAATGAAAATAGAACACATACAATTCAACTAATTTAACAATTGTTTAACTACTAATTTAACACTTGTCACTCTATATCTCTAATAATATGTCTCAGTAAGATGAGACTGAAATGATCCAAACATATAATGCAATGCTGATTGAGAGATGAAGAAATAAACGCTCCTCAGAAGATGTGAGATGAAGATCATTCCTCCGCTGAGGAACAGTGAAAGTAAAGCTTCTGGAAACAAACGCTCCTCAAAAGATCCTGATGATCAGATTTGAGACTAAAACATGATTGATGGAGAATCAAGTAAAGCTGAGCTGCTTCAGTCCAGTAAGAGTTCATCTGGAAATATGACTGCAGTTATTCTGATGTTTATTTGAGAAAAATCAGTCAAGATTTGACAGCAGAAACACACTGAAGCAGCAGCTGAAGCTGGACGCTTCTACAATTACACTAAAAGAGCTTTTACTGGATAAATGGCAGAGTTGTGGTCATGCATAGGGTTAAACTGAAGCTGTAGTCGGTCACAAGCGTGAGTGTGTGTTTAACAGCACATCCGGGTGTGTGACGGGCGAGCAGGTTTATCCAGCAGGTGTTGACGCACATGTACGGGTGTGTTTGCTCTGTAACGGAAACCCAGCAGGATCTCCACGCGTGTGTTTATCTTCTCAGACCGGCGAGAATCCGCTAAAGCGTGAGATTCACGGAGAGTCTGACAAACGTGCCAAGATCTGTTTATCAAACACATCCAGACTGGACCGAGTTCAGCTCGGGTTCACACACTCAAACCGGTGTGTTTCAGCTACAGTTTTTTGTCAAGACCGGATCTTTGGTGTCTCTGTTTGCTCAAGGTTATGCAGGAAACTCAGTGAATTTAAGAGTTCAGGAAGTTCAAAGCCTGCTTGTTCAGGTGCTGGATTCTCACGCCGCTCACCTGTGCTTCACACACACTCGCCCTTTGTTCTTAAAATCACAAAATAGGAAGAAATCTATCAAACAAAGAAGCGAAGTTATGCGAGCAGAAGTAAAGCAGGAGAGGGGAAATCAGGCGGAATGATTCTCTGTGTGCAGAGCAGCCAAACCCACGTTCATCTCGCAGGATTCATCGCTTCTGTTCGAAGAGAGGAATATCAACCGCAGGCTCTTTTCTTAGATCTGTGTGTCTTTAGGAAAGCAGCTGATAAACGACGCTGTAGAACAGACCTGTGTGTGTTTGTGTGTGTGTGTGTTTGTTCAGACTGCATGCATGTTTGTTTTTTCTGCAGAAAGACCAGGAAACATCTCTTTTATGATTATAATACAGGCCTTCATTCTGCAGCTCAGAGCATCAATCCTGATGAAACACAACCTGTTAACCGTAAACGCCTCGTGTGTTTGTTAGTGGTGTCAGTCACTGCTAGTGCTGTGAATAAACATTTAACACAAAGTAATACACACACACACACACACACACACATATATATATAATTTATTTATAGATAAATGCATTTTATATATATATATATATATACACAGTGCCTTGGGAAAGTATTAATACCCCTAATACCCCCTTCATTTTTTCACGTTTGTTATGTTGCTGCCTTATGTTAAACTGCTTTAAATTACTTTTTTCTCCACATCAATCTACACTCCATACACCATAATGATAAAGCAAAAAACAGGTTTTTAACATCTTTGCAAATTTCTTAAAATAAAAAACTTAAATGATTCTGTTGCGTAAGTATTCATACCCTTATCTGGGACAGTTGAAATTTAGCTCAGGAGCATTCATATTGCTTGTAGATGTTACTACACTTCAAGTGAAGTTAACCTGTGGCAAATTCAATTGAATGGGTATGATTTGGAGGCACACATGTCTTAATAAAAGGTCTAACAGCTGATAATGCATATCAGAGCAAAAACCCAGCCCTGAGGTCAAAAGAACTGCCTGTAGAGCTCAGAAACAGGGTTGCGTCAAGCCACACATCTGGGGAAGAGTTCAGAAAAAAATTCTGCTTCACTGAAGGTTCACAGAAGCATGTAGTCTCTGTTAACCTTAATGGAAGAAGTGTGAAACAACCAGGACTCTTCCTAGAGCTGGCCTCCTGGCCAAACTGAGCAACTGATGGAGAAGGGCTTTGGATAGTATGGTGACCAAGAACCTGATGGTCACTCTAGTTGAGCTCCATGATCATATGTGGAGACAGGAGAAACCTACAGAAGGACAAACATCACTGCAACACTCCACCGATCTGGGCTTTATGCCGGTGTGGCAAGACTCAATCCTCTCTTCTGTGAAGACACATGAAAACACACTTGGAATTTGCAAAACAGCACCTAAAGGACCCTCAGACTGAGAGAAACAAGATTCTCTGGTCTGATGAACCTCAATTCCAAACATCATGTTTGAAGGGAACCAGCTCTGCTCATCGCCTGCAGAGTACCATCACAAAAGTAAAGTGTGCTGGTATCAGCCTCATGCTGTGGAGCTGTTTTTCAGCGGCAGGGACTGAGAGACTCATCAGAGTAGAAGAGAAGCTCAGTGCACCAAAATATAGAGATAGCCTTAATGAAAACCCAGTCCAGAGCATTCAGAACCTCAGACTGGGCAGAAGGTTCACCTTCCAACAGGACAATGACCCTAAACACACAGCAAGAGTGGCTTATAGACAACTCTGTGAATGTCCTTGAGTGGCCCAGCCACAGCCTGAGCTTGAACCCAATCTAATATTTCTGGAGAAACCTGAAAATGTGCATCTGCCCCCGTCCAACCTGACAGAGCTTGAGAGCTGAAGAGGTGAGGAGAAGAATGGCAGATAATTGCCAAATGCTGATGAGCAAAGCTTGTCGCATCAAACAAAAAATATTTGAGACTGTAAAGGTGCTTCAGCTATATATTTAGTTAAGGGTACGGATACCTGTGCAATGTACTTATTTCAGTTTTTTTATTTTTAATAAATTTACGAAGTTGTGACAATTCTGTTTTTGCTTTGTCAATATGGTGTATGGAGTGTAGATTGATGTGAGAAAAAAGTAATTTAAAGCAGTTTAACATAAGGCAGCAAGGTATTAAAGGTATTAATACTTTCGCAAAAAATGTCTGTATACACACACACACACACACACACACACACACACATATATATATAATTTGTTTGTTTGTTTGTTTATTTATTTATATTTATATAAAAACCGTTGGCTTTTACCCATTTGTCAGCAAGAAGATTTTAATCATTTAATATATAATAAAATTATGAGTATGATCACTTATTCTTTTATGTATTTTAATAAGCACAGGTCTGAACAAGTATGTGGACATTTTATTCTCAAAAGTTATTTGAAACATTAAAGTAGGTGCTTTACTTGCATTTAAAAACCTTCCCAAAAAAATTTATAATTTTTGTAATTTTTGTGCATTTTTTCCCATGTTGTGTGATGTTCCTGGTCAAAAATGCTTATAATGCCTACACAAAATTGCTTATAAATTTCTCATTATGCTCTATTATCACCTAATCTTGGATTCAGTCTTTTTATTAACTTGTTTTCTGTTAATCAACACAGGTTTTGAGTTTCTTTTTGGAGCTGATTGATCTGAGCTCATGCACCTGAGTTTCTGAGCCAAAATGATCCACAATTAATGTTTTTTTTTTTTTTTCATTCAGAAGGTGCATAAACTCAGATTTACATTCAAAGACTTCAGGTGTTTTCTGATGTATCAGATTTTTTGTTCCGTCCTTTATGCTTTTCACTGTCAATCATTTCATTTTCTGATTCAATCCTGCATTTAATTGCAGTTCTCAATCCAGAAACTTTGCAAAAGTTGGTATTAACCTATAAATATTATGTAGCTCGTCTAAATATCTTAAACTGGTTTATATTCCAGTTTAAAGCAGGTCGGGCAGCAGGGGATTTTCAGGCTGATTTTCAGTTCCAGAATCAGTGCCGAAACTGAAAAAAAATGAATTGAAGAGATTCTTTATTCAAACACCAGTGTCTCTTTCAGATCACAGATACGGGGCCAGTTTGGAGTTTCAGTCGTCTCTAATATCATTGGTGACTTAAAATCGTTTAATTTCCAGTGAAAACTGACCCTCGCCATTGTAACGCAGAGCCTCGTTTGTGTTTCTGTGGGAGAAAGAATCTGCTGAATCAACTATAAAATCCGCATTCATTTCACACACAAACACACTTGTGTGTGTGTGTGTGTGAGAGAGTGCGTGAGAGTGTGTGTGAGAGAGTGCGTCTGAGTGAGAGTGTGTGTGTGAGAGTGCGTGAGTGTGTCTGAGAGAGAGTGCGTGTGTGACTGTCTGTGTGTGAGTGTGTGTGACTGTGTGAGTGAGAGTGTGTGTGAGAGTGCGTGAGTGTGTGTGTGTGTGTGAGACTGCGTGAGTGTGCGTGTGTGAGACTGCGTGACTGTGCGTGTGTGTGTGTGACTGTGCGTGTGTGACTGTGTGTGTGTGAGAGAGTGCGTGTGTGTGTGTGTGTGTGTGTGACTGCGTGTGTGACTGTGTGTGTGTGAGAGTGCGTGAGTGTGTGTGTGTGAGAGAGAGTGCGTGTGTGTGACTGTGTGCATGTGAGTGAGAGTGTGTGTGTGTGAGAGTGCGTGAGTGTGTGTGTGTGTGAGACTGCGTGAGTGTGCGTGTGTGTGTGTGAGACTGCGTGAGTGTGCGTGTGTGTGTGTGAGACTGCGTGACTGTGCATGTGTGTGTGAGAGAGTGTGTGAGAGTGTGTGTGTGAGACTGCGTGAGTGTGTGTGTGTGTGTGAGAGAGAGACTGCGTGTGTGATTGTGCATGTGAGTGTGCGTATGTGACTGTGCGTGTGTGTGTGTGAGAGAGAGACTGCATGACTGTGCGTGTGTGACTGTGTGTGTGTGTGAGACTGCGTGAATGTGCGTGCGTGTGTGTGAGACTGCGTGACTGTGCATGTGTGTATGTGTGTGAGACTGCGTGAGTGTGTGTGTGTGAGAGAGTGCGTGAATGTGAGAGTGTGACTGTGTGTGTGAGAGAGAGAGAGAGCGTGTGACTGTGTGTGTGTGACTGTGTGCGTCTGAGTGCGAGTGTGTGTGTGTGTGTGTGAGAGTGCATGAGTGTGTGTGTGTGTGAGACTGCGTGAGTATGCATGTGTGTGAGACTGCGTGACTGTGCATGTGTGTGACTGTGTGTGTGTGACTGTGTGTGAGAGAGTGCGTGAGTGTGTGTGAGTGTGCGTCTGAATGCGTGTGTGTGTGAGAGTGCGTGTGTGTGACTGTGTGTGTGAGAGTGCGTATGTGTGACTGTGCATGTGAGTGTGTGTTTGTGTGTGAGACTGCGTGAGTGTGTGTGTTTGAGACTGCGTGACTGCATGTGTGTGTGACTGTGCGTGTGTGACTGTGTGTGTGAGACTACGTGAGTGTGTGTGTGTGTGTGAGAGAGTGTGTGTCTGAGTGTGTGTGTGAGAGTGCGTGAGTGTGTGCGTGAGAGAGAGTGCGTGTGTGACTGTGTCTGTGTGTGAGTGTGTGTGACTGTGTGCATGTGAGTGAGTGTGTGTGTGTGTGAGACTGTGTGAGTGTGTGTGAGAGAGTGTGCGTCTGAGTGTGAGTGTGTGTGTGTGAGAGAGAGTGAGTGCGTGTGTGACTGTGTCTGTGTGTGACCGTGTGTGTGTGTGTGAGACTGCATGAGTGTGTGTGTGTGTGTGTGTGTGAGAGAGTGTGCGTCTGAGTGCGAGTGTGTGTGTGTGTGACTGTGTGCATGTGAGTGAGAGTGCGTGAGTGTGTGTGTGAGACTGCGTGAGTGTGTGTGTGTGTGTGTGAGAGAGTGTGCGTCTGAGTGCGAGTGTGTGTGAGAGAGTGTGTGAGTGAGAGAGAGTGCGTGTGTGACTGTGTCTGTGTGTGAGTGTGTGTGACTGTGTGCATGTGAGTGAGAGTGCGTGAGTGTGTGTGTGTGTGTGTGTGTGTGTGTGTGAGACTGCGTGAGTGTGTGTGTGAGAGAGTGTGCGTCTGAGTGCGAGTGTGTGTGTATGTGAGAGAGAGAGTGCGTGTGTGACTGTGTCTGTGTGTGAGTGTGTGCATGTGAGTGAGAGTGTGTGTGTGTGCTGACTTGTGTTCCTGTGGGGGAAACAGCAGTAAAGCATAATAACACAAAATGCTGAAGTGTGAGAAATACTCTATAGCCTGCAGACAAAAGGCCAGAGAGAACGAGAGCGAGCGAGATTGATTCAGTTAATAAATATTCTGTCTCTCATATGCACAGGATATATGCGGTGATCTTTTGTGAAGAGATAAATATTAATAATGCCATCATCATATTATTATTATTATTATTATTAGTATTACTAATAGTAGTAGTAGTAGCATTAGTATTGGTAGTGAACATTATAATCAGGTTATGTCTGTCACAATCATGAAATTTATGACAAGGGATTAATTTTCTTACAAATGTGGTTGAATTTGGCAGTGTAAGCTTAAAGCACACATCTTAAAGAAGCAGTTCATCCAGAAATGATCATTCTGTCGTCATTTACTTGCCCTCATGTTGTTACACACCTGTATGACTTTAATTCTTCATTTAATTTAATTCTTTAATTCTTATTTTGAGGATTGTTGAGAACCAAATAACTTTGACCCCATTGACTTTCATTGTATGGACAAAAAACATTTCTGAGACATTTCTCAGAATATCGCCTTTTGTGTTCCTCAAAAGAAAGACATTAACTAAACTCTTAAACTCTTAACTTAAACTAAAACCATAAAAAAGTTTAGTTACTTGGAATAAAAAACATTAAATAAAAATAAAATAAAATATTTAAAGACTTGAACAAAAATAAACAAAATTACTAAAACATTAACTAAAATTAAAACAAATTAAAATTAAACAATTTAAAAATATTTTAAACCGTTAAAAATAATAAAATTAATTAAAATAATTTTAAATAGTTATAAAAGCTGTAATAGTATCTAAGTGATACTAAAATAACATTGGTTTGAAAGACACGAGTGCGAGTAAATGATGACAAAATGAAACTCCCTTTAAGAAGACAAAACTGCATTTACCTCATATTTTAATTGTTTTCTGACAAAATGCGTGGCATACTGTTGCCTGAAATCAAGCTTGTGTTTCTAGAAGTGTCTGCAGTTCATTTCAGATCTTCTTAACATGTAGATTGGCCGTCATTTTCTGAAGGTTCAGCATCTGCCTTCATTGACCAGTTATGGAGAAAGAAAACTAATGATGTGATAAATGAAGTCCTAATGAGAATAGAGGAGTAATGCGTGTGTGTGTGTGGGTGATAAAACACCACCGTCCCTCGTGATCAGTGTGTGTTTGTTCCTCATGTCTCTCTGGAGGAACGACGCTTCTCTAGAGACTCGCCGGATCAAACCATCTCACACAGAACCAACCATTATCAAACATGCACAACAGACGCTTGAAATGTTCTAGCATCAAAATGAACTCAAAATTCATTCACAGCTCCGAACCTGAATGACACTCAGTCCTCATTTACTTTGTTGTATATAAAAGAACAGCATTAATATGCAACTAAAGCAGGTTTGGATTGACATGAGGGTGAGAAAATTATGAAAAATCAAAGTTTAGTTAGTAATAATTAGTAAGTTAATAAGTTAATAGTTAGTAAATAATCAAAGTTAGTTTAATACTAATTAATTGTTTTTGGGTAAACAGTCTCTTTAAATGAAGCTCATGTTATAAAACAGTGTGTATATATATATATATATTTTATATATTTATAATTTATTTGTTCTCTATACAATAGAAAAATTACATTATATTATAATAATAAAAAAATAAAATGTTATGTATGGTAAATAAAATATATATTTTATTCTTGGAAAAATGAAATATATAAATATATAATATACTACTATTTTAAAAATACATTAATTTTATATATATATAATATATATATATATATATATATATATATATATATATAAATATATATATATATATATAAATATATATATATATATATATATATATATATATATATATATATATATATATATATAAATATATATATATATACACACAAACACACACACACATATACAGGTGCATCTCAATAAATTAGAATGTCGTGGAAAAGTTCATTTATTTCAGTAATTCAATTCAAATTGTGAAACTCGTGTGTTAAATAAATTCAGTGCACACAGACTGAAGTAGTTTAAGTCTTTGGTTCTTTTAATTGTGATGATTTTGGCTCACATTTAACAAAAACCCACCAATTCACTATCTCAACAAATTAGAATATGGTGACATGCCAATCAGCTAATCAACTCAAAACAACTGCAAAGGTTTCCTGAGCCTTCAAAATGGTCTCTCAGTTTGGTTCACTAGGCTACACAATCATGGGGAAGACTGCTGATCTGACAGTTGTCCAGAAGACAATCATTGACACCCTTCACAAGGAGGGTAAGCCACAAACATTCATTGCCAAAGAAGCTGGCTGTTCACAGAGTGCTGTATCCAAGCATGTTAACAGAAAGTTGAGTGGAAGGAAAAAGTGTGGAAGAAAAAGATGCACAACCAACCGAGAGAACCGCAGCCTTATGAGGATTGTCAAGCAAAATCCATTCAAGAATTTGGGTGAACTTCACAAGGAATGGACTGAGGCTGGGGTCAAGGCATCAAGAGCCACCACACACAGACGTGTCAAGGAATTTGGCTACAGTTGTCGTATTCCTCTTGTTAAGCCACTCCTGAACCACAGACAACGTCAGAGGCGTCTTACCTGGGCTAAGGAGAAGAAGAACTGGACTGTTGCCCAGTGGTCCAAAGTCCTCTTTTCAGATGAGAGCAAGTTTTGTATTTCATTTGGAAACCAAGGTCCTAGAGTCTGGAGGAAGGGTGGAGAAGCTCATAGCCCAAGTTGCTTGAAGTCCAGTGTTAAGTTTCCACAGTCTGTGATGATTTGGGGTGCAATGTCATCTGCTGGTGTTGGTCCATTGTGTTTTTTGAAAACCAAAGTCACTGCACCCGTTTACCAAGAAATTTTGGAGCACTTCATGCTTCCTTCTGCTGACCAGCTTTTTAAAGACGCTGATTTCATTTTCCAGCAGGATTTGGCACCTGCCCACACTGCCAAAAGCACCAAAAGTTGGTTAAATGACCATGGTGTTGGTGTGCTTGACTGGCCAGCAAACTCACCAGACCTGAACCTCATAGAGAATCTATGGAGTATTGTCAAGAGGAAAATGAGAAACAAGAGACCAAAAAATGCAGATGAGCTGAAGGCCACTGTCAAAGAAACCTGGGCTTCCATACCACCTCAGCAGTGCCACAAACTGATCACCTCCATGCCACGCCGAATTGAGGCAGTAATTAAAGCAAAATGAGCCCCTACCAAGTATTGAGTACATATACAGTAAATGAACATACTTTCCAGAAGGCCAACACTTCACTAAAAATGTTTTTTTTTTTTTTTTTTAATTGGTCTTATGAAGTATTCTAATTTGTTGAGATAGTGAATTGGTGGGTTTTTGTTAAATGTGAGCCAAAATCATCACAATTAAAAGAACCAAAGACTTAAACTACTTCAGTCTGTGTACATTGAATTTATTTAATACACGAGTTTCACAACTTGAGTTGAATTACTGAAATAAATGAACTTCTCCACGACGTTCTAATTTATTGAGATGCACCTGTATATATGTGTGTGTGTGTGTGTATATATATATATATATATATATATATATATATATATATATATATATATATATATATATATATATATATTTATACACACACACACACACACACACACACGTAATCGTAAATAAAATTGTTAAAATGGATATTAATTATAACCAGCTGTATATAAAAACAATAGAAGTCTAGTGCAGTGTCCACATTTGTGTCTCTGTGTGTGTGTGTGTGTGTGTGTGTGTGTTTGATATGGATCTTATACTGAGATGTGTGCAGTGTGTGTGTGATACTGCAGTGGTGTTTGTTAAAGGGCGTCACGTCTATGAAACGTTCAGACGTTCCTCAGCTCTGAGTGTCTCAGTACAGCTGATAATGCTTTCATTTGCATTATATGCAGCAGTAGTTTGAGTATTGCTTATCATCAGGAGCTTCAGGCAAATGTTTTCTGCAGAAACTCTTTTGAGAGTGTCTCAGAATGAAGTTTTATGAATGCATTAGAATGCCTTCCCTGCTGGTTTACAGCTTGTTTTCTGCTCGTTAGCAGGTGAAACAAACACCCCAATCACAGAAAGACTTCAGTCGGAGATTGTGTGTGTGTGTGTGTCTTGATGATGAAAGAATAGATGCCAGTAAAGAACACACAACTGCAGGCTCATATGTATGTGTGTGTGTAGCTCTATGTGGGTGGCTGTAGATGTCATATTCTCCAAAAAGCTGTTGGGCTTCCCCTGAACTACACACACACATACACACACACACACACGCACGCACATACACACATGCACACATGCACACACAGACAGACAGACACACAGACACACAGACAGACAGACAGACAGTCTGTCCTCCCACTCGTGATGTTGGGCTCCAGTGGAGCTTCAGGAAAATCCCGGTCAAGTGTTTTGGTCCTTCTGCCTATTTCACCACAGACTGACCATCAGCGCTGAGCTTATTAATGATCATGTTTGCTGCTGTAGATCATGTTTAACCATTTAATAACACGTTTAAAGGAACTACTCTCGCTGTAATCCTAAACCAATCAGAGAAACAGGAACTGGACCAGAAGCGCATAGGCTGTCTGAATATTTTATAATATTTTATAAATGTGTAAATATTTATTTTAATTTTGTATTTATTTTGTGAATGCTCAGTTTTTATGCATTTTGTGCATTTTTATGCAAGTCAGTAGAATTATATTGCATCACTGTTTATAATTCATGCCATGTGCAATGCATCATCACATTGCATCATATTTATTCTATACAAAAGAAAATTTAATTTATATAATAATAAAAAGTAAATTACTTTGTGGAAAAAGAAAGTATATAAAATATAGTATACCATTATTTAATAAATGAAAGTGTGTGTGTATATATGTGTGTATATATATATATATATATATATATATATATATATATATATATATATATATATATATATATATATATATATATATATATATATATATATTATTTTATTTATTTTTTTTTAATGTATGTATATGTGTGTACATTTATAAAATAAATATGTACATTAAATAAATTTTATAAATGTGTAAATATTTATTCTAATTTTATATTTAGTTTGTGAATGTTTTTAATCATTTTCATATTTCTCATACTTTTTGCATTATTTGAGAATTTGTAAGTATTGTGCAAGTGTAGAGTCCTATGAAATCTGTTTTATTTTTTCTCCAAATTCTGTTTTTCATTTTAATTTTTCTAGATTTCATTTTTAATGGTTTAATTAAATTTTAATAAACAAAATGGATGTCTAATCAACTGCATTCATAAAATACTAACAAATTAATTATTGATCATAATTTTAGCAATAATTGGGACCTATGAAATGTTTAGTTTTTTCAGAAATTCTGTATTTTCAGTTTTAATTTTTCTGGATTCTGTGCTTTGATTTAATACCAATTTATTCTCAAAATGTCGGTAATTAACTGAATGCATACAATTTTAACAGTTTAATTACTTTTTTTTAAAGTAAACAAATAACATTTGATCAGTTCTTTCTTTCCGTGGGAATCGAACCCACAACCTTGGTGTTGTGAGCCCCATGATCTACTGTTTGAGCTACAGGAATTTTTTTTTTTTTTTTTGCCCTCTCTTTTGTATTGTATTATTCTTCATAGATTCTTTATAGACGCCAAGGGTGTAGAATTTAGCAGAGACGCTATGACACGTCCCTACCAATATCCAGTGACTACTAAACTGTCTCTAGCAATAATTTTGATCAAACAATTAAATATATTTGTATGTAACCACTGTTGTTGCAATTTGAAATGGGTCACACCATTGATATTACCTGAGAAGATAAAGAAATACACTAGAAAACTGCTCGCATTTAATACATGTGTGGAGTGGGGCTGTGAATCTTTTGATAAACAGCGAATCGATTTGATTCACGATTCTTAAGGTTTTGATTCGATTCAAGAACGATTTTTGCAAATTCAGAACGATTAGATTCGAGACTATTCACAATTAAATTCGATGCGATTCTATTAACGATTCAATTGTGCATTCTTTAAGTGGATTCAGGATTATTTAAATGCTTCCCCTAAATTCTTTAAATCAAGGAAAATTACACAGCAGCCTTTATAGAGTTACAGAGAGTGAGGGCAAAAAACACTTATCCATTGTTAGATGTTAGTTTAATGATGCATGACATATGGCATATGCAGACATTTACCCTAGTAATTTAGATCGGAACCTCAAAGCGGGTTCACAAATCATTTTGAGAATTGAATGATTCGTGATCCTCACTCCGAATTCCCGATTTGAAATGATGGTTCGCTAATAATTATTCAGATTGGGATTACAGAGTATCAAAAATAGAGAAAGACAGAGAGAGAGATCAGAGATCGCGCTTCACGCACACAGAAACATTCAGGAGTACATAAACTTGTTGTCAACGCTACCCAGCGACTTTTATTAATAAAATAGCTTAGATATTAAAATGCTGCATTATATTCCTCAGCAACGAGGGGGTTAAATCGCTGTTTAAGTATCTAGACTCACAACTTCCATTGCGCGCTCTCTCTCTCTCTCTCTCTCTCTCTCTCTCTCTCTCTCTCTCTCTCTCTCTCTCTCTCTCTCTCTCTCTCTCAATAATTAACTCTTTCCCCGCCAAACACTGAATTTTCCCGTGTTTCTGTGTTTTCAGTGTTATACGCTAGGGGGCGCTATTACGCATCTCCTGAATGAGTCTAGAAAGTGCCGATCAAAAACACAGACAAGGAAGACGCAGAAACGAGCGATCTCATATGTAAGCATATGCATATGAAAAATAATGCGATCAAAAACACTAACCGCATATAAATGAAAACTGGCTAATGTTACAGAGTGAAATGTCAATCCAGAAAGTGTTAAAGGCCTGTGCAAGCTTTGGGATACTGATGGAAGTCATCTACTGTATCTTTGCTTTGATAATATTACTGAATATGATCCAGATGTTGTATTTGATAAAAATGTGATTTTCTCAGCTTTTTGCTCAAAATGTTGCTTTTTTAAGAAACCTACCTACATTCAAGTGTTGATTTAAAAAAAACAAAAAAAACAAAAAACAAAAAAAACAATGCTTGAAGCTAGAATAAAACAGTTTTTTGTTTGAAAGTAGAGGGTCTGATTTTATTTTGATGTATTGCATGTTCAGATATTCATGCAACAAAATATTCTGGGGGCCATGAAAGTTTAGTGAAAATCAGCAAAAACGCTGGCGGTGGCTGGCAACTTTTTTCAAAAACGCTGGAGGAAAGAGTTAATTCAAATAAATGTTATAATTAGTGCTGTCAAACGATTAATTGCGATTAATCGCATCCAAAATAAAAGTTTTTGTTTACATAATATATGTGTGTGTACTGTGTATTTTTATTATGTATATATAAATACAAACACATGCATGTATATATTTAAGAAAAATATGTAGTGTTTATATATTAAATATATTTATATGTAATATAAATTATAAGAGTATAAATATATACATGTAAATACATGTAAATATTTTCAAAATATATACTGTCTGTGTGTGCTTTTATACTGTATATACATAATAAATATACACAGTACACAAACATATATTATGTAAACAAAAACTTTTATTTTGGATGCGATTAATCGCGATTAATTGTTTGACAGCACTAGTTATAATCCATTAATTCAAATAAATGTGATCTTACCGCACTACAGTACTTCATCTCTGTGTATGATTTGAAAAGGGCAGAATGCTAGCGCTAACGAGCTGTAACTGACTAAAATAACCCTCATTTTTACCCTACCGGTCAAATTTGATTCAGCATCCACTTAAAATCAGGTGGTTCTTGGCCTCCACGTCTTGCATTAAAATCGTAACTTTAGGAAATGTGCTTTGTTTTATTGACCTGTTCAGAAGTGAAAGTAACAAAACCTTCATTTTTTTTTTTTTTTTTTTTCCTGGTGTGTCTTCTTTAAAACTCAATTACTCAAATACCAGAGCTAGTTGGCTACGTTGGGTTTGGCGACTCTCTTGCTTTATTTCAGTGATTGCAGTGAGCCATCAGGAGTGTGTTTGCAGTGAAATGAGTTCAGCGTTTTACTCAAGGTCACGGTCTTTCTCTTGTTTAACTCACATTAACTAATGTTTCATGTCAACAAGTCGTTTAAAGGGACGTGACGCCGGTCAGGGATTGAGTTTGAGGCTGTGTTACATCTTACAAGTTATTTATATTTATAAAACACGTTCTAAACTTTTTGATCTCTGGTTAATCATTAAAATCTGTTTGTGTGTCACTGTTATTTTAGTATTACTTAAATACAAATATAGTTTTTATTAGTGCTGTCAAACGATTAATCACGATTAATCACATCCAAAATAAAAGTTTTTGTTTACATAATATATGTATGTGTACCGTGTATATTTATTATGTATATATAAACACACACACATGCATGTGTATATTTCAGAAAAATGTTTATATAATAAATATATTTATTTATAATATAAATTATATGAAAATAAATATATACATGTAAATATTTTCAAAATACATACTGTATGCGTGTATGTGTATAAATATATATCAACTTTCAACTTTTATTTATTTGTATAGCACATTTTAACGCAATTTTGTTGCCCAAAGTGCTTCACAATTTAAAAGAAAGCATATACAAAGATTAAAAACAATAACATCTAACATAATTAGTAAGAATAAACCACTTGATGAACCATCCCAGAAATGACAAATACCCTTTATCAGGTTGTTCTTCTACGAATATATATATATATATATATATATATATATATAGTATGTGTGTGTATATATATATATATATATATATATATATATACACATACATACATACATACATACATACATACATATATATACACATACACACACGCATATATATATATATATATATATATATATATATATATATATATATATATACACACACACACACATAATAATAAATATACACAAAACACACATATATAATGCTAACAAAACTTTTATTTTGGATGCGATTAATCGTTTGACAGCACTAGTTTTTTTATCAGTGTTTTGAATTAGCTTCTATTTATATACTGTAACTTTTTAGTAATTTTATGTGCTTTTGTCTTTTTTTTTTTTTTTTTACTATCACTAGGTATAGTTTATATTTATTTCAGTTTTAGTTTTCATTTAAATCCATTTAGTGATTTTAGTGCTTCAACTCAAGTTAAGCAACTAACTTAAACAAGTATTATAAATAAAAATGTAAAAACATAAGTTTTTCATCCAATATTTATTTTATTTTATTTTATTTCACACACATTAACAAAAATGTTTTAATAGATTAGTTTTAGTTAACGAGAATAACCCTGTTTGTAACCACTTTGAGGTTGTTCTGTATCAATTTTCACATCATTTTTATATGATGATCATTTTTGTTTCTGTACCTTTCCTCTCTATCACTAATGAGTTTTGGAGGATGAAGACTTAAGACTTCGTTTCTGCGCCTACAGCTGTTTTTCATTGGTTCTCTCGTTCTTGTCGTCGCTCTAGAAAACACAGGTGCTGTTGAGACAAGATCCACTTTAATGGCCCGGTTTAATATTTCACAAATCACTTCAGATTCAGAGTAACTGCAGCCTCGTTTCACCTGATGTAGGTCATTAGTTACATACGTGTGTTTCGGTTTTAGGGTCACGGACGCTTGAATTATCAGAGAATGTGTCGAGCTTCATTTACAGCTTTTATTTTATGACACAGTCATGAATATTATCTGCTACTTCACGAGATGTTTGAACATTATAATGTCGTCAATATATATTGGTCCATTTCCAGGAGGAGAAAAACATCCAGAGATATTTAATTTTTAAATATTTATTTGTTTTGTCACTTCTGACTAGTGTTATTTTAGTATCATTTGAAATATTATTATAGATTTTGTTAGTATTTTGAATTATTTTTATATTTTGTTTTCACTTTAATTTTAAAGTTTAAGTATTTGTTGTTTTTGTAATTGTCATTTTTGTTTTTAAAATATGTCTTTATAGATTTTATTAATTTTTATTATTCTATTTTCACTTTAATTTTAAAGTTTTATTAATTTTGTTGTTTTATTTATTTTTTTAAATATGTAATGTTTATTAATTAGTTTGTTTTAGTTTTATTATTAGGTCCATGTACATTGCGTTCATTCATTTTTTGATTTAAAATTGAAAACAGAAACATGAGAAAACGGCACCATTTTCGTTTTTCGTTTTTAAAAAAAAAAAAAAAACGGAAAAAAAAACCCCAAAAGAAATCGCCTGGATTTTTTTTTTTTTTTTTTTTACGTTTTTACATTCAGGGGTAGAAAATGGATAAAGTTTGAATGTTCGATTTCCACGTGTGGGCGGAAATGAAATGCCCCTTTCCACTGATTGGTCAAGCAAGGATCAAATGGTGCCATCATCATGTCGTCTTCAGTTTTGTGCAACAGAATAAGAGTCCTCCACTGTTAAAGTATTTATTGCAACTCCTGCGTTCATCTCCCTCTCATCAAACAACCAGACTAACAAATGGTTTGACACAAACCATACTGGGGCAACGCCTAGACAGGGCTTACTTCTGTGTAGGAATAGATTCTTTATGGCAAATATTAGGTGCTTATTGCAGAAATATGCATGTACCTCGGATCTGCAGCCACATTACCCTTTTAGTCTATTTCTTTGACGCACCGCACATTTTATTTAGCTGTCCAGTTATCAAAATCTGTGTGGCAAAGCTGCATGACATTTACATTATAGTGAAGTGCAGACCAGTATCGATTTTATTGTGAATATAAGACTATCTTTCGGTTTTGATTATTTTGAGTTTTTTTCATAGAGATGTTTATATGATACTGTAATTATCCGACGGCATGTTACACATGTATATAATACATGCTATTTTTATAGAAAAGGACATTTTTCTAACTTTATAAAATATGTCTGTCACCTTTAATATTAAATTCCTGAATTTAGTCAATATTTGAAAAATGACATTATAGGTGTTACCAATTAAATCAGTACCAACCAAAGCCATCTTTGCACTGTGGCACAGAAGCTGCATCTTAAGTTGAATTTAGATGTATTTACACAATTAATGCTGCTGAGATGAATGTAAATGCATTAACACAACAATTGCATTATGGAATGAGATTAATGTTTTAAACAAACATTTTGAATAGCCTACAGAAATATGAAATGAGTGACAAAATGAAACAATTGGATACTTCAATTATGAAGGTTACATCCCCAGTAGGTGGTGGCAAGTCATTGTGTTGATGAATGAGTAATAGAGTCATTAATTCAACCGATTCGTTCAAAATGCTGATTTGTTCAGGAGCAAAGCAAATGGGGTCATTGAACTATGCCTGTTTTAAGTCAAATAAAACACACTGTTTTGCGTCTAAAATTTATACTCCATTATTAATGAAACTGTTCTGTCTAAAATAAAAGTTATGACTGCTGCATATTCACACTAAAATCAATACTGGTCTGTGCTTCACTATAATGTAAATGCATTTGCCCCATGTTGTCCAGTGCATCACGCAGCTTTGCCACACAAATTTTGATAACTGGGCAGCTAAATAAAATGTGTGGTGCACCAAAGAAATAGACTAAAAGGGTAATGTGGCTGCAGATCCGAGGTACGTACATTTTTCTGCAATAAGCACCTAATACTTGCCATAGAGAATCTATGCCTACACAGAAATAAACCCTGTCCATTTGTTAATCTGGTTGTTTGATAAGAGAGAGACGAAATGCAGGAGTTGCAATAAATGTCTTAACAGCGGAGGACTTTAATTCTAATTAATTCTCCCCCACACGTGGAAATTGAACATTCAAGCTGTTTATCCATTTTTTTACCCCTCAATGTAAAAAGGAAAAATTAAGGCGAATTCTTGTCTTTTCATGTTTTTGAAAAAATGAAAAATGAAAATGGTGCCGTTTTCTCATGTTTCTGTTTTCAATATTAAATCAAAAAACTAATGAATGCAATGTACCTTGTTAGCTGTTTTACTACTTCAAATTCAACTAAATTTTAATTTTCTTTTGTATTTCAAATGTTCTGTTTTCATTTAAATTTTAGTTAAAGTCTCAGTAATTCAATTTTGTTTTTGTCATTTTTATTAGGTTTTGGGATTTATTGTAATTTTTATTTTAGTTTTAGTTATTTTAGTACATTGTCAAACTAAATGAGAAATGTTGCCTTGGTGACTAGTGGAAATAAGTTTAAGTTTGTTTGTTTTAAATTAACTTTATCAATGAATTTTTATTAATTTTCTAAATGTAATTACATTTTTAAATTTTATTTAAAGCAATGAAATTTATGTTTTTAGTTTTTAGTTTCTTCTTGACGCTTTATGGCCTGTGATGCATTCTGGGTAACATAGTTCTTCGCCTTTCTCCTCAGTGTCGAATGCTGTGTAAGGACATCCCAGCTGAGACCATGTACGACGTGCTCCACGACATTGAGTATAGGCGAAAGTGGGACGCAAATGTCATCGAGACGTTTGACATCGGCAAACTTACGGTCAACGCAGATGTGGGCTATTACTCCTGTAAGTTCGGCCACTGCAGAATTAGCCTTTAAATATCAAAATATGCAATTTACTTTGTGTTAATGCTAAGCGTTCATTCTTTTTAGGGAAATGTCCTAAACCGCTGAAGAACCGTGATGTCATCACCCTGCGCTCCTGGCTGCCGATGGGCAACGATTACATCATCATGAACTACTCCATCAAACACGCTGTGAGTGATGCTGTGTTAGTTTATTCTCATTGATTAAATTATTATATTTTTTTTGTTAATAATTTGAATTAGATTTCAATTTTATATTTCCTGTTATCACTTCAATTTTAATTAAAGTTTTAGTATTTTTGTTGTTTTTGTTCTTTTTAATTAGTTTTTAATTGTTTAATAACAAATAAGAAGCATAGCTAATAATTAAATAATTCTATTTAAATTAAATGAAGGCAAGACACACTACAGGTGAATAAGGTAATATACATTAATCGATATCATCATATCATATTTATTTATCATCACTTTCCCCATTTGACTGATCACAGTAAATTAAGACAAATGTTTATGTTTTCTGAAATCGATTAATGTATATCTTTCCTGTAGCTCAAATAGTAGAGCATGGCACTAGCAATGCCAAGATCATGGGTTCGATTCCCAGGGAAAGCAAGAGCTGATAAAATGTAAAAAACTGTAACTTGAATGCAATGTAAGTCGCTTTGGATAAAAGCGTCTGCTAAATGCATAAATGTAAATGTAAATGTACAAATATGCAAATTAAATATGCAATGAAAATTGGATAAATCTAGGTTTAAAATTCTTGTTTGATTTTAGAGTTGAATTTTTTTACTGTGGGGAGTTTGGATTTCTCTTTTTATCACTCCATAAATCAGAAAATACTGTCAATAGAAAAAAAAAACATTTTCGCTGTTTTAGGAATAAAATATTGTATAAACCTGGATGAATCATATATAAACAAACCCTTCTATAAAAACCTGCAGATTATAGAGAGGAATAGAACTCTAAGTTTTGGTGTATGTAAGTGCTGTTGAAGTGTAGAAATAAACTCTTAAAGATATGTATTGTAATTAATATCTAAAGACACAAATAGATAAAACAAACACTCAGATGTGTTTTTTGGATGTTTTCTTTCGTCTAGTCTGAAATAAGACATGTTATGGAAACAAAACTGTCAAAAATCTCAAAATTGACCAGTGCGTGCTGGTTTTGTCTGTAGGGTCTTGCCTTATATTGTATAGATGTAAAAGCAAAATAAATAATAAAAATAAATTAAAAAAGTGATTTAAATCTTGTATTTGTTTACAATATTTGAAATGTTTGTTTACAATTCTATATGAACCTTAACTGACATCAAAGAACTGTGATCGTGAAAATATGTTTAATTATTGAAATGGACGTAAAATCTGAGGAGAAATGTGTTTGCTGAAAGTTTGGGAATCGCTGTGCTGTTCAGTTCATGATTGAGTGTGCAGCGCTGCATTGATTCTTCTGTATGGTCAGCGTGCAGCACTGATGTGTGTTTGTGTGACCGTCAGGACAGTAATGATTCTGCTGCTAACGATCTGCTGATCGTTACTAACGATGTGATGATGGTCTGTGTTCACTACAACAGCTGGAGCGTGTCACTGTGATGTGACACGCTGTGTACAGATGTGTGTGTGTGTCAAGTCAGCATTATTTATATAGCGCTTTTTACAATGCAGATTGTGTCAAAGCAGCTTTACAGTATTAAACAGGGAAATAATGTGTCGAAATAGTGTGCCGTTCTCCTCTGGCGAGATCAGCAGTTCAATTCTAGGCTGCAGCAAAGTCAGATTGTGCAGAGGACTCTCTGCTCCCGTGGTCTTGTCCTGATTGCTGTCTAGGAGACAAGAGATGACTTCTACAGCCCTGAATGTCAGCGGAGATCAGGACAACTAGATGAGCCCCAGAGACAGATCCCCAGTGAAGACCTTGTCTCCTAGACGGTCATCGGGACAAGACCATGAACCAGATGAGTCCTCTGCACAATCTGACTTTGTTGCAGCCTAGAATTGAACTGCTGGTTCGTCTGTGTTTGTGTGTGTGTGTTTGTGTATGTGTGAGCGTGTGTGTGAGCATGTGTGTGAGCAAGTGTGTGTGTGAGAGAGTGAGTGAGTGTGTGTGTGTGTGTGAGCGAGCAAGTGTGAGTGAGTGAGCGAGCGTGTGGGCGTGAGTATGCGTGTGTGTGTGTGTGTGAGCGAGTGTGAGCGTGTGTGTGTGAGCGGAATCTGATCCGATTCCGATTCTGGTAGTCACGATCCGATTCCAAAACGATTCTTGATCTACATTTTTTCCCCAATTAATTCTTCTGCTGTTGCAAATACATCTTTACAACTTTACATCTTAACCAAAATTGGAGTTTCTATGCTTTTTGTTTATAGTTGGAATCTCTGTATGTCAGTACTGCCATCTTAAATGTAGGGGTGTGAATCTTCACTGGTTTCATGATTCAATTCAATTACGATTATCATTATCAACTCAATATCACGATGCGCCACATTCTCAGTTTTCAATATTACTGCACATGGCTACATTTTCATATAAATGTTATATCAAATTTATTTTGTGCAAAATTTACTTTATTTTTTTTTTTATTATATAAGCAGGCTACTTTTGAAAAAAATTACTTATTTAAAATAAGTGTTCTTTAAGTATCCAAAAGTTTACAGACAATAGTTATGGGTTTTTCTTTTTTCCTCAGCATTATTGCTGTTTGATTATTACTGATGAGATCATAGACAGCTTTAACAGGCTGCTTTCACACTAATGCACAGATCTGTTTCGATATATCAGATGTTTTGTTCTGCTCTGAAAACATAACTGACTGTGTGTACATCAATTTCGTACAAAAGCATTCGAAAATGCAAGTGCATTTAACTGTAGCCACAGTCGAGCTTCAGGACAAACAAACAAACACAAAGCGCACGTGAAAGTCCGTCAGTACGCGAGTTTCGTGCATCTAATAGTACTGCATTCCAAACGGTAGAAATGAAAGCATATCTAAAGTAAAACAGCGGGTGGAAGCACACACTGTCAAGCAATGTGCATGTGTCTCACAGCGCAAATTCTGTGCAATGAAGCCCACTGCGTCTCTAGCGCGCACACATGCGGGAAAAAAACAAGCTCAGAATCGATTCTGAATCGTTGAAGAGAGAATCGCGATGCATCGGAGAATCGATTTTTTTTCTCCCACCCCTAGTGTGAGAGAATGTGAGTGAGTGAATGAGTGTGTGTGAGTGAGTGTGTCATAAAATTGTGGAATATATAGTCACATGATCAGACTGGTATTCTGCAGCTCCACACTGTATTGATCTGTCTGTCATCACCGAGAGAGAGCGAAGTGTCTTATCTCCTGTTCTTCTCTCTCTCTCTCTCTCTCTCTCTCTCTCTCTCTCTCTCTCTCTCTCTCTCTCTCTCTCTCTCTCTCTCTCTCTCTCACACTCACACACACACACACACACACACACACACACACACACACACATCGAGGCCAGAGTGTCATTTCGATCATAATGGGATGTAGAATGAGAGCTCGTAGTGTTCCCGTAATCATAGTGATGCTGTACTGAGTGTCATTTCAGTCTGATCTTGATGTGTTTATAGATTGATTGATTGTGTGTTTCAGAAATATCCTCCTAAGAAGGATCTGGTGCGAGC
>CM077252.1:1161705-1176705 GCA_039654775.1 Spinibarbus caldwelli
CGAGTGGAAGCAGAAGCACAGTCCGGGTTTTAAGCCGTGGTTGTTCCCGGAGCAGAATCCGCTCTCCAGCATCCCGCTGTCCGAACTCTCCATCCAACACGCAGAATCTCTGGAGAACATCGACGAGAGTTCACTCAGTGAGAGCAAAGACGAGCGTGCTGAGCACAGCGACGACGAGGGGAACAACTGACACACACACACACACACACACACACAGCCCAATGAAGTGCTAAATCCAGATTATGATTAATTTGGTTACACAGATGTAAATGATTTTGAATTATGATTATGATTTCCGACCCCTGACCTTATGTACGCATGCAGTTTTTCTCCAGACACACAGAGGGCGCCGATGTCGATCTGCTGTACGACACCAGAGTTCAATGAATGAATGTAGTAACAAAGAATTAAAAACAAATTACTGCCTGTGTTTTTGGAGCTCTGCCATGTGTCTTCTGTTTATTACAACAAAAACTGCCAGAGAAAGAGTCAGCAGGAAAACTAAAGTCATTTTAGTGAGAACATGGGGAAAAAGACTCGTTTTAAACCTTCCATATCAGAAAGAGATTGGAAAGCTGTGAAAGAGGCAGATCAAGTTATTGTGAAGGAAGTTTTATGTTTGTTTAAGTTTTAAAGTTTTATCTAATTTTGCCTGATATAAAAGACAAAAAAGACAAATCACAAAGATCTCTTTAATAAATTAGTTTCTTTAAAATAAACCTAAATATAATTCAATCGATAATTAAAAAATATAATTACATTTCTCCTGAGACAATGTTTTACAATTGTGCAGGAACGCAATATAAACTCAAACATTTCTCATCATGTTCTCCACATCTCCATCCAGCTTAGTTTATATCTCTATACTCCTAATGAATGATAAATGGTAACTTATTTGTGTCTGTTTTGATTTGTACTAATGAATTTAAGGAAACATTTGAGGAAAGTCATAATTGTGCAGGAGATTTCTAAGTTACACTGGCAGTCAAAAGTTTGTAATGAGATTTTTTCAAATGTTTTTGAAAGAAGTCTCTTCTGCTCACCAAGGCTGCATTTATTTGAACAATTATTTTTAAACTAATTTATTTCTGTGATCAAAACATAATTTTCAGCATCATTACTCCAGTCTTCAGTGTCACATGATCCTTCAGAAATCATTCTAATATGCTGATTTGCTGCTCAAGAAACATTTATGATTATTATCAATGTTGAAAACAGTTGTGCTGCACAATATTTTTGTGGAAACTGTGATGCACTGTTATTCAGTAGTTTAGGAATGAAAACCTTCATTCCTCAAGGATGAATCAAAGTTAATCAGAAGTGACAGTAAAGACATTTATAATGTTACAAAAGATTTCTATTTCAAATAAATGCTGTTCTTTTGAACTTTCTATTCATCTGTGAATCCTGAAAAATAAAATGTATCACGACTTCCACAAAAGTATTGGGCAGCACAACTGTTTTCACCATATCCAGAAATATCTTGGATGTTTTTCTATTCATTAGAAGAAATACACACACACACACACACACACACACACACACACACACACAGATGTGTTGTCATGGCAGCTGTCTGTGGTGTCCCTGTGTCTGATCACATGTCTGTAGGTTCTGTTGAATGAAGGTGTGTGTTTTTAATTACAAATCTGAGAAAAACTCACTCTGGGGAGTTTTGATGGCGTCTACAAAAGTAAAAACGATTCATAAATAAACTGGGGGAAAATCTGGAGTAGTTTAATTTTCACTCAGAAACTTCACAAATAATTAAAAAGAAATGGCAAGTAGCACATTAAAATAATCAAGATTTGTTTTAAATGTAGAAAGACTGTACTCCAATAATCTTTGCTTTATATATATATATATATATATATATATATATATATATATATATATATATATATACACACACATATAGTGTTACAACAGTATCAAACTCAAGCAAATGTTATATTTGTGCTTCACTGACTCATCTGTCTGTCTCTGTATCTCATTCTGTCCATCTTGTCAGTGTCTGAGACTCATTATCAGTGTGAAAGGAGACAGTAATGAGATCTGATGATGCTGACATTGAAGAGATCAATCTGACACACACACACACACACACACACACACACACACACACACACACACACACACACACACACACACACACAAGTCAGAAGTACTAGTTTGTTTTCTGCCTTAAATCTGAAACTGTGAGATCCTCAGTGGTGGATTGTATTTTATTTCTTTGGCAATGTGTGTGTGTGTGTGTGTGTGCCAGCGACAGGTGATGCGACACATCGGCTGGGTATCCTTGGTCACATCAATGGCAGCAGCAAACCAATTACTATCCGATCAAGCTAGGGCGTCCCCCTCATGGATTAGGGATACCTGTTCAAAGACGGGACAGGCCAAAGAAGATAGACCACCGAATCCGACTAGCCACACTTAACATCGGCACCCTCACTGGCCGTAGCTGTGAACTGACTGACTGACACTCTCAAGACCAGACGCATCAACATCGCGTGTATCCAGGAGACCAAATGGAAAGGGAGTAAGGCAAGGGATATTGGAGAAGGGTACAAGCTCATCTATCACGGTGTCAAGTCGAGTCAAAATGGAGTTGCCGTGGCCGTCTGTCAGCAACTACGAGACAGCGTTTCTGAAGTCGACAACATCTCTGATCGCCTAATCTCAATCAAGACGGTTTCTGGCCCAACCATCCTCAGAGTCGTCTCATGTTATGCCCCTCAAGTAGGCTGCACTGATCAGGAGAAGGGCGAGTTCTGGGAAAGCCTCGGCACGCACCTCCAGATGGTCGCCCCAGACGAGCACGTCCTGGTCGGAGGAGACCTTAATGGCCACATTGGTAAAGATCGCAAAGGATACGAACAAGTTCATGGAGACCAGGGACTAGGCACACGTAACGACGAGGGAAGCCGCATCCTGGATTGCGCTGAAGCCCGTGATCTTGTCGTCGTCGTCAACACCTTCTTCAGGAAGAGATCGAGCCACCTGGCCACCTACATCAGTGGCGGCCACACAACCCAGATCGACTACTGGATGATTCAACGGCGTGACCTGAAGCTGGCACTCGATGCCAAGGTGATTCCATCAGATACCATCGGCCCCCAACATCGGCCACTCGTCCTCGACCTCCAACTCAAACTCCATCTGCAAACCCGAATGAGAGTGACCGGCCCTGAGCACTTCAAGTGGTGGAGGCTACCCGAACACAAGCAACAACTCGAAGTGGCCCTTCAATCACTTATCATCAACCTCGACCAACCAGTTGACAGGCTCTGGGACGATATCACCTGCCACATACAGGCTGCTGCCTCTGACATTCTCGGCTCAACGAAGCCAGGGCGGTGATACATGGATAAGCAAGTCTGGTGGTGGGGTGAGGAGGTCCAAACTGCAATCAAGGCCAAGAAGCTGGCGTACAAGCTATGGCATCGCACACGCCTGGACGTCCACCACCAAAACTATCGGACACTCGAGTCGGCTGCGAAACGGGTAGTGGCCAAGGCAAAAGCTGATTACTATCATGACCTGTACGAGCAATTAGGCACACCCGAAGGGGAGAAAATGATCTACTGCATCGCAAACTCACAGCACAAATTGACCCAAGCCATTGGTCAAGTGAAGCACATCAAGAGTGCTGAGGGGCTAGTATTGCGTGACCCTCCCGCCATACTCGCCCATTGGAACGAGTATTTCACCACCATCTCAAATGAGGAATTCCCGCATCCACCGATTCACAACCCTGACCCCAACCGGGGACCTGTACCTCCAGTCACCGCTGCCGAAATCACGAAGGCTGTGAAGAGAATGAAGAATGACAAAGCTACTGGGCCAGACGACATCCCAGGCGATGTCTGGAAGTTGATGGGGCATCGTGGAGCAGTGATCCTTGCCTCCCTGTTCAATAAGACCATCGCAGAGAGCAGGGCACCACAGGCCTGGATGACCAGCACCACGGTACCGATTTGGAAAGGCAAGGGGGATGTCTCTGAATGCAAAAACTACCGCCCAATCCGACTCCTGAGTCACACCATGAAGATCTTTGAACGCATCCTGGACAGCCGCTTACGCGGCATTTTCAACGTCAGCCCCAACCAATGCGGCTTTGTCAAGGGACACGGAACCACGGACGCTATCCACGCTGCCCACTTGCTGATGGAAAAGCACCGGGAAAAGATCAAGCCCATCCACATGGTTTTCCTGGACCTAGAGAAGGCTTTCGATCGTGTACCCCACGAACTCATCTGGGCCTCCCTCCGATCCCACTCTGTCCCTGAGGCCTATATCAACTGGGTCCAAATACTCTACCAAAACGTTACGAGTGTTGTCCGCTGCCCTGCCGGAATATCACCACCGTTCGCCATCAACGTCGGAGTACACCAAGGATTGGCCCTTTCGCCACTGCTCTTTATCACCTGCATGGACGTGGCGACCGCAGATCTGCAGGCACCACATCCCTGGACACTATTTTACGCGGACGATATACTCCTCGCTGACAGTGAGCGGCAAAACCTCCAAGACCATACACAACGGTGGAAAGACCGCCTGGACCAGAAAGTCCTACAGCTTAACATCGACAAGACGGAGTATATGGAAAGTGCCCCCCCTACAGACCAGTGATACCATCAGTATCGACGGTATAGATCTGAAGAAGGCCACCCAATTCAGATACCTCGGCTCCACCCTTTCGGCCGATGTCGACAGCCTCCCAGATGTCAGGTCCCAAGTCAACACTGCCTAGTTTAAATGGCGCCAAGTCACCGCGTCCTCTGCGATAAAAGCATGCACAAACATCTCAAGGCAAAGATCTATAAGACAGTCGTCCGTCCAGTCGCCCTATATGGAGCGGAGTGTTGGCCTGCGACCAACAGGCACGAACAGGCCCTCCATGTAATGGAGATGCGGATGCTTAGGTGGATGCTAGGGCTGACCAGATGGGACCAAGTAAAGAATGAGGACGTCAGAAAGACCATGAGAGTAGCACCGATTATGGAGAAGATGAGGGAAGTGCGACTTCGATGGTATGGCCACGTAGTCAGGAGTGAGGAAGACTCAATAGTGAAGAGGGCCCTGTGTCTCAACATGGAAGGAAAGCGACCCCGAGGAAGACCAAAGAAACGATGGATGGATCGGATAAAGAAAGACATGAAACATGATAATGTCGCCCCCGATGATGCCCTTGATCGGAAGAAATGGAGAGCAACCTGCCAAAAAGCAGACCCCGCATTATGAAGTGATAAACGCTAGGAGAGAGAGAGAGAGAGAGAGAGAGAGAGAGAGAGTGTGTGTGTGTGTGTGTGTGTGTACATACCTACTTAACCATATTTTGGGGACAAATTTGTACCCAAAAGTGAGGTAAACCTGACAAAATCTCCAAAAACCTCCCTTTGGGGATGTCCTCATTTGTAAAACGGCTTTAAAAATAAACTAAACAGTTTTTTTGAAATTGTAAAAATGCAGAAAGTTTCCTGTAAGGGGTAGGTTTAGGTGTAGGGTTGGTGTAGGGCAATAACACATACAGTTTGTACAGTATAAAAACCATTACGCCTATGGAGAGTCCCTACAAAAACTGGAAACCAGTGTGTGCGTGTGCGTGTGAACTGACTTTAACTGAAAAACTGACTGTTTACTATTGTCCTCTTTTTAAATCTGCTCTACAGCAGAATTGAATTTTGTTTACATTATTGACATTAATTTACTGTTTAACACTGTAAAGCTGCTTTGACACGATCTATAGAAGTTCTAGAAGTGAAGGTGACTTGACTTGACTGTGTGTGTGTGTGTGTGTGTGTGTGTGTCTTTATCACTTCCTGTTATTTTAGATGTCTGCTGTAAAGCCACAAGAAAGTGTGTGTCACATGACCATATATGGTCATTCTCAGTACCATGTTATCATTTGTTTTTCCATAATCCATAATAACTCTTCCTCCAGTGAAAAAGTGCATCTCCTGTTGTCTCTCACATCAAAATCCAGCCACATATTTGTTTAGAGCTGTTTTGGCTTGTAAACGGTGTTTGATCTGTGCAGATTTCTCTCCTGATTCACACCAGAACACTTTCTCACTGGAGGAAGCGTTATTATGGATTATGGACTCATATTTCAGTTAAAAATGTCTTAATGCTGGATTTGTTTCAGCTTTTGTCTTCTCCAGGTGTTAATTGTGGTGTGGATTACTTGTGGATTATTGTGATGTTTTTATCAGCTGTTTGGACTCTCATTCTGACGGCACCCATTCACTGCAGAGGATCCACTGCTGAGACACTAATGCAGTGACACATTTCTCCAAACCTGATGAAGAAACAAACTCATCCTAATCTCAGATGAATTGAGAGTGAGCACATTTTCATTGTTTGGCTGAACTATTGCTTTGATAATTATCTAGTGAAGACTCCAAGCGCACAAATCCTGATTCAAATCAACACGAATCACTAAATATTCAGTTATCTGGTGATTCGCCTCTAAAGGAAGCATTCAGTCACACACATACATACACACACACACACACACACACACACACACACACACACACACAAACAAAGATGATGTGAGCTGTTAAAGCGCCCACACTAGGCATTCAAGCTGCTCGGCTTCTAGACTCTGACTCACTTTCGTCCTACACTATAGTCTACTGATGATGATGATGATGGTGATGATGAAAAACATACTTTATATCTCTTTATGAAACAAACAGCTGATGATTATCCATTTCAGTGCAGCCTCTGGACAGTCTCACAGTATAAATGAGGTCTACACTCTACTGAACATGTGCTGTTTTTGCAGTATATGATGTACAGTGTGCACACTACGCCTGGATGACCCACTATAAAATGTACAGCATCCCATAACGCAATGCGGTTGGCTAGACAAGTTTGCAAAATGAACCAGGGATGACATCAACTGTGACTAATTATACGCACTTATACACAAAAAAATGCAACATTTTACAAATGCAACATTTTCTTATTTCTGAGAATAAAACAGTCTGAAATAAACATGTATTGTAATGAGAAAAATAATGCAGCATTCTACTGTTTGAAGTCACTGCATGCTGCATGCTAAACTCCAGCAGTAGGCAGTATATACAGTGCAGTGCAGTGTGCAGAATGCTGTTCCAACGCAACACAGGCTAATATTCACTCACAGTCCTGCAGCGCCGCCTATCGGCCAACGCGTGTAACGCTCCTGTTAGAAACATTAAAATACAAGCAAATTACAATGTCCATAAACACCAGAATGTATCAGAATATAATATACAGATTTTTCCTATTCATAAGTTTAAAACTCAGAAAGTCTAAATTATGGGATTGCTTCCATTGTCCTCATTTGTAAGTCACTTTCGAAAAAAGCGTCTGCTAAATGACTAAATGTAAAATGTAAATGTAAATTTTATATATATAGCTATATTAAATAAATACATATTTTAAATACGTTCTAAAGTTCTAAAGTGTTTTTGTACATTTAATTGACAGAAAAATAGATAATATACCAATTTAATTAATATAAATTATATATATATATATATATATATATATATATATATATATATATATATATATATATAATATATATGATATAGATGATACAGAAAAAAATATTCTTCATTTTTTATTTATTATTACATTATTATTATATGTGACCCTGGAGCACAAAAGCAGTCATAAGTAGCACAGGTATATTTGTAGCAATAGCCAACAATACATTGTATGGGTCAAAATTATCCATTTTTCTTTTATGCCAAAAATCATTAGGATATTAAGTAAAGATCAGTGTTGCCAATTTATTAATTTTGTAGCTAGATTTAGCAACTTTTGAGACTTTTTTTCAAAAGTTTAGGGGCAATTTCTTGGACAAACCTTATCTAAGTTCTCGTCTTGTCCACTAATTTATATTCATCTTTATATAGATCAGTGAATTTGCCATTATGTTGTCATCTAGTGACATTTAGCTACCAGTTTTAGCTACTTTCAATTGAAAGCAGTTGGCAACACTGGTAAAGATCATGTTCCATGAAGATATTTTGTAAATTTCCAATCGTAAATTTCTCAAAACTTAATTTTTGATTAGTAATATGCATTGCTAAGAACTTCATTTGGTCAACTTTAAAGGTGATTTTCTCAATATTTAGATTTTTTTGCACCCTCAGATTCCAGATTTTCAAATAGTTGTATCTCAGCCGAATATTGTCCTATCCTAACAAACCATACATCAATGGAAAGATTATTTATTCAGCTTTCAGATGATGCATTTTGACCCTTATGACTGGTTTTGTGCTCCAGGGTCACATATAGTATTACACACACTAACTAACTAACTAAATAAATAAATACATAAATGAATAAATAAGATTTGTTTTGATGTGGATTCTCAATGCAAAAGCAGTGCAGCAGGGATATCGCTTTTGCCATGTTTGTTACTTTTCTCAGCGCTTTTCG
Organism: Spinibarbus caldwelli; assembly: GCA_039654775.1. Classification (NCBI taxonomy): domain Eukaryota; kingdom Metazoa; phylum Chordata; class Actinopteri; order Cypriniformes; family Cyprinidae; genus Spinibarbus; species Spinibarbus caldwelli. The sequence goes on from CM077252.1 coordinate 1,170,151, forward strand.
GGATGGACCAATCAGAGTCGAGTGTGAGGATTCGATGAGGATTTGAAAAAAAATTTTTTTTTTTAAAGACTCATAAAGAGAATTTCCTTTTGTATGTCAGATAACAATCCTTATGGGTTATAATATTAAATCATTACACTTAAATCAATCATACAAACGCGTCGTGAGGTTTCAGTGCGGCCGCGCGCCCCCTGAACAAAGTGACCGTTGTGTATCATAGCAACCGCCGTTAGCGGTATTTGCCGCCCAGAGTGTCGCGTCGCGTCGCGTCGCGTCAAATCAGTCGCTTGCGGTGGAGTCTCGCTCATGTGACGCGCCGCCTACGGAAGTCTCTCACAGGCTTTTTCTGCGTGTTTCGGTGGATTTGAGCGTCTGACTGGCGCTGAGAATCACAACAACAACCGGAGCCACAGAACCAGCCCAAACTCTGCCGCAGGCGCGCGCGTAAGTCTGCAGTTCATTCAGATTGTTTGTGAGTTTAGCTTCAGTTTGTTGAACTTTTGCGCGTTTTTCAGTCAGTAACAGAAATGCAACGCCTCGATGATTTTATCAGCATAAACTCGAACAAATCTCAGTAAGTTAAGTTATGTGGTTCTGCTGCAGTCACACAGCCACGAGAAAACTGTAAGTATAACTCTTATATAAAACACGGAGTGTCCAGGCCTCTATAACAGGACATTTCTACAGAGAATATCGACGAAACGCTCTGACATATTTCATCGCATAGAAATCACTCTTGTTCTTCAGTCCTCCTTCTGTAAAGTTAAATGGAAATCTTCCGTCAGAAGTGTGACAAAAGACTGACAGTCCGATTATTTTCTGATTCACATTTCAGTAGTTTTTCTGTCTTTCTCTGTTTCTGTCTGTCTTTCTTCGTTATTCTGTCTGTCTTTCTCTTTTCTTTCAGTCTTTCTCTGTTTCTGTCTCTTTCTGTCTTTCTTTGATTTTTTTTGTCTTTCTTTTTGTATTTCTGTCTGTCTCTTTCTCTTTGTCTGTCTCTTAGTCTTCCCATCTTTCTCTCTGTTTTTCTATCTGTCTGTGTCCCTTATTTCTATCTCTTTCAGTTTTTCTGTCTGTCCCTCATTGTTTTTTTTTTTTTACTGTCTTTCTCTCTTTCATTCAGTTTTTCTGTCTGTCTCTCTGTGTTTCTGTCTTTCTCTCTGGTTGCTCAGTTGCTGGAATGTTTGTCTCTTTACCCGGTAAATGCTCACTATGTGTGAGGTGTGTGTGTGTGAGAGAACTCTGTGTGTGTGTGTGTGTGTGTGTGTGTGTGAGAGAACTCTGTGTGTGTGTGTGTGTGTGTGTGTGAGAGAGCTGTGTGTGTGTGTGTGTGTGTGTGTGAGAGAGAGCTCTGTGCGTGTGTGTGTGAGAGAGAGCTCTGTGCGTGTGTGTGTGTGAGAGAGAGCTGTGAGTGTGTGTGTGTGTTCAGATGCTCTTGTTGAGCGTGAAGGAAACACTGTAGCATGTTTGAGTGAGTCTAACAGCACTAGGCATGTTTAATGTGTGTGTGTGTGTGTGTGTGATTGAGGGATGTGGTCTTAAAACCACAAGATTTCACTTGTGGGCCGACTAATAGAGTTCTTAAAGAGATAGAGCACTAATACACTACGGTTGTGCTCTGCATGCACAAACTGATTTCAGTTCCTTCAACTCTCATAATAGAGATCTGTGTGAGGTGTGTGTGTGTGTGTGTGTGTGCAGGGGTTAACTAGTCCTGTGATGTGGCTGGAATGTTAATCAGGTCGATGTTTGTTATAAACACTGAAGCGGCTCAGTCGAGCCTGATGTTGTTCAGCGTTTCTTTCAGTGAATGTCCGTCAACACTTCCAGTTCCTTGTGAATTTATAACCAATTTGCCTTTTTATTGGTTACATCAGCATTTATTAAATGCTTTTAAATGCAGCTAAACCAGCGAGAGACAGCAATCTGACATCTTTATTATCACGTTAGTGATAAACAGGTGATATTTGGATATAATTACACGATTAGTTTGCTGATAAACAGAAGTGGTAGTTCTCTCTTGTTTCAGTTCCAAAATCTGCTGACAGCACTATCGATGGGTAATAAACATCGTATTTACCATCACTAAATTGTTTTCTGTATTTATTGGTGTGATATCAGGGACTATCAACCATTAATAATTCAGCCAAAACTGAAGATGATCTGAAAACGTGCTCACTCTCAGGCCATCTAAGATCAGGATGAGTTTGTTTCTTCATCAGATTTGTAGAAATGTGTCACTGCATCAGTGTCTCAGCAATGGATGCTCTGCAGTGAATGGGTGCCGTCAGAATGAGACAAACAGCTGATAAAAACATCACAATAATCTACAAGTAATCCACACCACTCCAGTCCATCAGTTAACATCTGGAGAAGACAAAAACTGAAACAAATCCAGCTTTTTTGACTAAAATCTGAGCCCATAATCCATAATAACGCTTCCTCCAGTGAAAAAGTCCATCTCCATCAAAATCCAGCCACATATTTATTTAGAGCTGTTTTGTCTTGTAAACGCTGCTTGATCTGTGCAGATTTGTCTCGTGATTCAGACCAGAACACTTTTTCATTGGAGGAAGAGTTATTATGGATTATGGGCTCAGATTTTAGTCAAAAAAGCTGGATTTGTTTCAGCTTTTATCTTCTCCAGATGTTAACTGATGGACTGGAGTGGTGTGGATTATTGTGATGTTTTTATCAGCTGTTTGGACTCTCATTCTGACGGCACCCATTCACCCTTCCCTGGTTGATGATGTTTGTAATAGTTTATTTTTCAGTGTTTATTTGTGCTTGTAAGCGTGGAGCAGTAGATGCATCATCCACCTCTCTTCATCGAGTTCTTGAGTTGTTGATTAGCTGGTCAAAACTTCACACCGTGTGTGTTTTTGTGCATGTGTCAGTGAGACTTTAACCACAACTGAGACCCTTGTTTGCTGTTTTCATCCTGCTTCTGTCTGATGTGTCGTTCTGAGCAGAATGTTTTATTGAGGCTGTGAAGTGTTTCATGGCCTTTAATTACAGAGCAGTTTTATTCCTCCTCCTTGTGGTTTTCTGGACTGAATAGGTTTCTGAAAGCTGACATATACTTCAGTATACGGCGGTAGGACGGCTTCCGTTGTTTGTGACTCATGTTTTCTACCTAAACAGGGGTTTTCAAACTGTGGGCTGTAAGACTTTTCCTAGGAGGTCTGTGAAAATTTCGAGAGAGATATATATATATATATAATATATAATTTTTTTTTTTTTTTTTTTTTTTTTTTTAAATTTATGTATTTTTAGGGCTGTCAAATATAAATTAAATATGTTTAACATAATCAGGGCTCGCAAAATTTCAAAAATCCCTGGTAGCCCTTCGGGCAGGTACTCTTCAGATTTTGATAGGCAGAAAATTAATTTAACTAGCCCAAGTAAAAGAAAAGACCTTTTTTTTTTTTTTTTTTTTTTTTTTTTTTTTAATAAATATAGAACATCAGATAGGAGTCTAAATGTCAATCAAAAATATTTTCAATACACAAATATCAACAAGGAAGGAATTTTATTTCACTATTTACAGGGTATCTGCAGAATTTTTAAAAATAAATTTAAGGCAACTTATGAACATTTTTAATAGCTGCACAAGTAAAATGAACACAGTCTGAGCGGGGTTGGACAATGTCTATGGTAACATACAGTATTAAGCCATAAAATGGCATGATTTACAGTTCAGATACAGATTTTCACAAAAACAAAAATCTTATACAACAGCATTTCAGCCTTTAGACCATTTTTATGAAAAGGGATAAATCAAGCATATAAATTATATTAATTTAAAATGAATAAATATTACTGTCTTAATTGTTCAGATTTTTAGAAGGCACATTAACTTCTTTCTCATTTACAACTCTATGTGTTTGCTGCGTAAAAACGGGTCGATATTTGCATTGATCTGACCATAAACAGTAAGAAAGGCTTATTGGAAATGCAAATTCATTCTCTGTCACGAGGTGGCGCTTTAGGAGCGGCTTAATATAGCGGTTTCTCTCAGAGAAACTCCCTGTTAGCGGCTGTACACAAAGCAGCGCCATCCGCGCTCATAAACGCTGCTTTATCAGACATTATAGGTAAGATGAAATAAAAATGCAAACGACACATTTCTGAGGACAGTCGGTTCCCTTCAGATACATTCACATAAAGACATCTGCGCCGCGTTTTGACTTGAAACGTGCAGCACTCATATTTATTCAATTGCATCATTGCCTTTTGAAGTTTAATCCAGCTGTATCCCATTCTTGTCTTTCCGTCCCCAACTGTAAGACCTTTTGAAATCATAGTTAAGACATTTATTATACCATTTAACGTATTTAAAACTTTTTATGGTCTTAAGTTTGATACAACTAAATTGAAGAGTTTTTAAGGACCCGTGGGAGCCCTGTATTTAAGGTAGCCCGTCGGGGAGGGCATGATACATTTTGGTAGCCCGTCTGGAAAACACAATAGCCCCGGGACGTCGGGCTAGCGATTTTTCGAGCCCTGATAATTATTTTTTATGTTTACATTCACTAAATGTAATAATATTTCATTCTGCTTTCTTCAGATTGGCCAGAAATCAAGACATAACATGCAATTACAGGGCTCTAGACTAACTTTTTGCACTGGTTGCACTGGTGCGCCTAACTTTTTTTCTTAGGTGCACCAGCACAAAGGTTAGGTGCACCCAAATTTTCGACCACATCGCATTTAACACTGCAGTTTTACAAGTTCACTTTTTTTTTTTTAATTGCTGTCCATATAGGCAATTTTGACTTGTAAATGATTAACTAACAATCTGGTCAACATAGATGTTTTATAGATGCATTGTGCTTTTTCAGCGTTTCAATTCGAAATGTACTAGAACCAGTCACAAATGCACTATTGCCGGCCATGGTCTTCCCACACTCTTACAGTAAATGCAGTGCATTATATTATCGGCTTTACTGTATCTTAGCCAGGGAAACTGGTCAAGCCACTCTCTCTTCAAAATGTATACACTTTCCCCCTTTTAATTTCAGTGGGCTCTGGCTTGGACTCGATCGTATGTGGCTCATTATCTAATACAGGGATCAACGCTAAGGATTTTTTCTCCTGGCCCGGTCGGGCAAACTTGCCCTGCCAACATTTTCACTGGCCCTGCCACAAAAAATAAAATAGTTTCTTTTATCATTGTTTTTGATCTATGTTATCTTGTATTCTAATAAATAAGTTTATATGACCCCAATATTTTAGATATCAATTAAATTTTACAATTCTCTATTCCAGTTTCAATACCACAGAAAAAATCACTATCCAAAAATAAACATAAATATAAAGTTTAAACATTATTAAAGACAAGTGACAGCCAGTAAATAAGAACAAATGAACAAATTACAAGTAATAGCACAAATAAACATAGGCCTACAGCACAAAGATAGAAATGAAATGATGCTTTAGGTTTTTATGTTTGTAGATGTTCAGGTACAGAAATAAAAAAAAAATCACATATAAAATAACATTTGAATGTTCTTCACTCTGTGTTGCACCTTGATTTTTCATAGCAATTTGAAATTAGAGGCAGCCACTGCATTTTAATCATGGATTAATCCACAAAAACAAAAAAAATAAAAAAACGTGCACTGTTTGATTTATATTAGACTGTATAAGTTCAAAATCTGAAGCAAAAACAGAACGACCCGTCTTTAGCTTTGTGAAATTATGCTAACGTTACATAAAACATCGGCACTAAACAGAAACAGCAGACGGGCTGAATGAGACGCAGTTTCACTCTCTGACAGCAGGCGGCGCTCATGGAACAGTGATACAGCGTTTCCTTGGTTACCACTGTAAACACAGCAGCGCTGCGCATATTAACACCAATTTAATATGCATTATACGGAGACAAGATGAAAAGAAAACGCCATTTCTGAAAACAGTCAGTTCCCCTCAGAAACACGTTCATATAAAATTCAATATTTGGATTTTCTTCCTATATTTCACGCATCGTGAACAGAGATCTTGTTCTGCCTGCTAGTGCTATAGTATTTTCTCCTTTTTGTGTCCGTCTTCTCTGGCCTTTGTTAACGGCCGTTTACAGACTAATTATAATAATAACGTAATATTTCCACACAAATGACATTTGGGAAAATGATTTCAGTGCAGTTTGTGTGCAAGCACGGAGCAGAAGATGCTCTCAAATGAAACAAAAAATGTCCGGTTGATCGGTGCATCTGTACTCCAGTGTATAAATTCAATTTAGATTAATCATTGTTAAAGTTACTTGCCAAGAGGGGTATTTTGACATACTTTTGTATGTATTTGCGTGTTCAGGCGGCTCGCGCGTGTCAGACACTCGGCTGTCTGTGCGTGCGCTGTTCACACAGAACAGAACACAGTGCAGCGCGCAAGCACTGAAACGAGTTGTCTTTTGCGCCCAAATGCTTTTTAATTGCTTGAATTTTTAAATTAACAAGGCTTAAAAACGCATGCAAATGTTAAACTTTCGTGACGACGCTGCAGTGGCCCGATCGGGCATAACCTGGGAGATTGGTGGCTCCATGTCAGAGCATT
>CM077252.1:1181705-1211705 GCA_039654775.1 Spinibarbus caldwelli
TTGCACTTCCACAAATTAAGGTGTAAAAAGGTCTTAAATCAGAGCAGAACGTCTTAAATTTATAAGGTAATGTCATTAAATGTTGCATGCACTGTAAAAAATAAAAATAAATAAATAAAAAATGGGGAAAATACATAAAAAAAATAAAAATAAAATAATAGTCATAATAATGAACATCTTCCTCTGTATTTTTGTCAGATTTTCCAGTAAAAATATCTAAACATCATTAAATCAAGGTGCATTTACTTTAGATGGAAAATTAAGATATGAATTAATTAATATTTTAATTATTTAATTTAATTAATTAATAAAAGTAATTTAATTAATCTTTTAAATTGTTTTAAAGTTTTATGCATTCATTTATGGTAATAAATTTGTTAAATAAAAAAAAATCAATAAAAGTTAAAACAGAAAACACAGAATGTTTAAAAACAGTACAATGCATTTCATAGGCCCCATATTATTGTTGAATTTTTAATAAATTATTAAATTGTTAAAGTTTTATAAATGCAATTCATTAGACATTTTTTAATTACAATTTAATTAAAACATTTAAATGAAATATTCATAAAAAATATATCCAGAATCCAAGAATATCCAGACAAATTAAAACGAAAAACACAGAATTTGAGAAAAAATAAAACGATTTCATCAGGCTCTTGGATCAGCTACTATGCATATTTTTGCTCTTGTATGAAAGACTTCTTGTGATGATCTGAGTCTGCTTAAATAAACAATGTCTCGGATTCCTGAAGTACTTTTTCTCCAGGAACTCCTTGTGTAATTTTCCCTACGTGTTCAGCAGAATGAAAATCTGAGGAACAGAATGACAGTGAGTGTTCAGTTTTGACGACAGATGGTGACAAACTTGTATTTTGCAGTATATGACTGCTGAATGCATCTCATGCCTACATTCTCCTTTAACACGCTCATGATTCCTGTAACGCTGTTCACTGGAGCACTAAAGACACGTCTCTGTGAAGTGGCTTTAAAACAACATGCATGCAAAAAGTGAATAATAATTACCAAAATATGTGTTTTTAATAAAAAAAAAATGTCACAACGGTTTCATGGTCATCAAAATATTTATGGCCAGTAAATTCACACATGAATAGATATTTATTAATAGCTGTAGTGTCTCATCTGACAACAACTAAACTCAACTTTCAATCTTTAAAAAAAAAGAAAAGAAAAAAAAAGAAAGTTTTAGTACAAAGTAAACAACTTGCCAAGTGATCTAATCAGTAACAGGTCGAAAAAAAAGAAAAAAAAAAAGAAAAGAAATTAAAAATATAAATAAATAAATACTGACTCGCAATAAATAAACAAATAAATCAATGAATAAATAAATAAATTCTAACTCACAATAAATAAATCAATTAATAAATAAATACTGACTAACAATAAACAAACAAACAAATAAATAAATTCTGACTCACAATAAATAAACAAGCAAACATAAATAAATAAATTAATAAAATTCTGACTCACAATAAATAAATAAATACTGACTCACAATAAATAAACATAATGAATAAATCAATAAATTCTGACTCACAATATATAAATAAATAAATACTGACTCACTACAAACAAACAAACTAACAAACAAATAAATTCTGATTCACAATAAATAAATAAATACTGACTCACAATAAACAAACAAACAAATAAAAAAGTAAATAAATTCTGACTCACAATAAATAAATAAATAAATAAATCCTAATCAGTCTGATGATTTCTCTCTCTCTCTCTTTCTCTCAATAGACGTCCTATTCCAGCGATGATTCCCTGACCTCATCCCATGGAGAAGAAGTCCTGCAGTGTATTCCTGCAGCCCGGCGCTCCGGTCATGTCCTTCGTCCCGCCGGAGAGTTCCCAGCCCGTGTCCGATTGGCTGAGCGGCCTCCGGCTCGACCAGTACTGCCCCGCCTTCCAGGAGGCGGGGCTGGGAACACTGTGGGAGTGTCAGGATCTAAGCTCCTCCCAGCTACAGCAGATGGGCGTGGCTCTGCCCGGCCACAGGAAGCGGATCCTCGGCAGCCTGCGCAAGCACCTCCACTTGGCGGCAGGAACGGAAGAGGACGAGGAGCGAGAGGAGGACAGGCCCGTCGCCCGAGAGAGGACCAAACTCAGAGCATCGGACGAAAAACAGCGAACGGAAAACAGCGTTGCAGGTAAGCGTCCGCCTCCCGTCCCGCCTCGAGTCACGCCCAATCGACCTCCTGTTCCCTTCACGCCCGGATCAGTAACCATGGCGACCGCTCCTGAGCCTATCAGCATCCCTGAACAAAAGGAAACACCCACACCTGCCGAACAAACCAAGCCCATCCCAACTCCCAGGCCACGCCCAGAACACCTGCCTCTTAAAGGGCCGGCGCAGCAAATCCAGATGAGCGAGAGGAAACCGTCTCCTGGGTCTCCCTCTTCCTCCTCCTCCTCATCATCATCGGAGCGCTTCCACCTGTATGAACAGTGTTCGTCTCCCGCTCAGGGAGAAATGAGCGCTCCTCCTCTTCCTCCTAAGAGCTACGCCGTGGGCGTCTCTAAAGAGCCTAGAGACGGCCTGTACAGACCTCCTGTTCCACCTCCTCGCGTCTCCATCTGCTCCAGGACTACGAATCCCAGAAGCACGTCATCCGGAAGCCCACCCACATCCAGGTACAGGACACACTTCATCTGTCAACTGCTGCAATGTTTAGTATGTAATAGGGCTGTGACTAGGGCTGGACAGTAATTCAATATCAATATGTATCGCGATTAGGGGGGTAGCGGTACATGTATTCGTACCGAACTGTTTTGGGATCATTCCTTTCTCTTTACTACTAGTTTTAATGCGAATACACATGACTGAACATCTCACGCCTCATGTAATTGCTCAATCAGTGTTTCAACCGCGGAAAGACATCAACAAAACAGTGTGGAAATAAAATGTCATGCAGCATTTCATTTACCTCAGCAAGTCATCAGTGTCCACAGCTCGTTAGTTCACTAGAGAAATGAAGTCTAGAGAGGAACATTTCGCGAAATATTACACTATATACTCATTATATTTTACTAAACCTGTTAGTCTTAATTATTTAATGTATGTTTAAATTAATCTGTTATGATGAAACATGCTATGACAGCCAGTGTGTAATTGAATATATTTTAACAAATAGCCTAGAAATTTTATTATTTGTAAGTTAATTTAAAACTGCATTATGTGCTGTTTACATGTTTGCATACAATTTTTTTTTAAAGTTGAGTGTTGATTATCTGTTTAAAGAGGTCCTATTATGCTCTTTTACAAAGTCTTGATTTTGTTTTGTGGGTGTACTAGAACATGCTCTCATGCTTGGTGGTTTGAAAATCGCATTATTTTTTCACATAATTTACATTATTACAATACCTTCCTCCCCAGCCTGGTACAAATGGCTCGATTAGTTCCGGGTTTGATGAAGGCCCGCCTTCCGAATAACGAAATGTGTTGTGATTGGTTAGCTGTCCCAGTGCGTTGTGATTGGCGAACAGCTTAGATGGTGTTTCAGTACTGCCCCGCCCCTCGCCAAAACAGCAAGTTCGTCAATATTTCCATATGAATTCAGACCCCGAGAATATTGAACAAGAGGATCGCGCAGAACCTGTTCACGCACGGATATTGCAAGACATATTAAAGTGGTAACGATATTGTTGTTGTTTTTTTTGGTAAATCACGTTTTAGATAGGATGTCAACAACAGCTTAAAAATAACTGTATTTACTATGTACAGATAAGTGCAACGGTAATATGTATTATGTTTATTGTTCTTTAATTCTAACATTATAACATGAATTGCATGTTATAATACAATTCATGTTATAATGTTAGAATTATAGAACAAAATAACTGTTAATACAGTTGAATTTATTTATACCATAGTCCCACAGAGTTACACTATTTGTGGCGGCATATATATGCTAATTAATTCTCTGCCAGCAGGAGGCGCTGTTGGAGCGGGAGAGAGTGAGGTTTCCCCGGTAACGCTGCACACAAAGCAGAGTTCCGCTCACAAACACTGCTTTATCAGACATTACATGCAAGATGAAATGAAAATGACATCCAAAATTTTCTGAAGAGAGTCGGTTTCCATCAGAAATACAGTGATATAAAAACACCCGCACCGGGTTTCGATTTTGAAACGTGCATTCAAATTTCCGGAGGCGGGATTTATTTTAATGATATTCTAACGGGGCAATTTGTGATGTCACAAATACAGGAAAACATCTTTGTAGTCCAAACGAGCCGTTCGTTGTAGTTCTTGAAAAGGGATATTTTAAAAACGAAATATCTCCCTTTGGAGTGGACTTTGAGATTTGTAACTTTGTAGATCTTTTTTATGCCCAAACATACACACTGACTAAAATTCAAAAAGTGAAAAAGTATAATAGGACCTCTTTAAAAATAAATAGTAATTAAATTTAACTTTGGGTTAAGGTGTTAGGCCTAATTGTAACCTTATAATGTAAAAGGTTAATATATAACTGAATGTATTTAAAGAAAGAGAAACATGTTCAGTAAAGCAGTGTTTATTTAAAAAAAAAAAAAAAAGTTTAGTTTTTCCCCCTGATGTGCCGAAATCGTACCGAACCGTGACGTTAAAACCGAGGTACGTACCGAACCGTCATATTTGTGTACCGTTACACCTCTGATCGTCATATAATTTTTTTCAGTAATAGTGTTATGATTTTTAAACATCGATATTTGGATATACATTACCAGTGTTTCCCATACATTGATTTATTTGCGGCGTTTGACTTCGTTGAATAAACATGAGCACTGCACATTTCAAAATCAAAACGCGGCGCGGGTGTTTTATATGAATGTATCTCTGAAGGGAACCGACTGTCTTCAGAAAAGTTTTGATGACATTTTCATTTTATCTGATAAAGTAGCATTCATGAGCGGAGCTGCTTTGTTTACAGCTGTTACGCTCTCACAGTCTCCAGCAAGATGTTTTTGTTGTTGCTCACTTTTTTTGTTTTCTGCAGCAACTCGGAACACTTTTCATACTCTTTATTCTGGCTGAAGCACATTTGTTTCAATCTATAAGAATAATCAGCCTACACTACCAGTCAAAAGTTTTTGAACAGGAAGATTTTTTTAGTTTTTTTTTAAAAATTGTCTTCTGCTCACCAAGCCTGCATTTATTAGATCCAAAGTACAGCAAGTAAATGCAGACTTCTTTAAAAAACTTACTGTTCAAAAACTTTTGACTGGTAGTGTAATTTTTTGAAGTTAAAGATATTAACAAGGTGAGTCTGAGATGTTTATTTGACAGTGATTTCACATTTCTTGTTTGAATGAAGGCTAAATACAAACAAAAGGTGAACATTAATTTATTTCTGCCGTTTTTTTTTTTTTTTTTCTAAAATATTATATAGTTTTGTAGTAGGAGGTTTCATAGACTTGGCAAATTCATTTTTCATAAGTTTGTAGGTACAGACATCTGTTGTGGTCATTCTTGGCGTTCTTTTTTAATAGTGTTCATATTGATATCGGAATTATATTGCAGGGCTCGACAATAAGGACTGCCCGAGGGCCCGGGGCCAGCGTGAAGGACGCTCGAGACAGTAGATGGATTTTTTGACATTTTTTGTTTAATTTGAGAGCATCTTCTGTTCCGTGCTTGCACACAAACTGCACTGCAATCATTTTCCCAAATGTCATTTGTGTGGAAATATTACGTTATTATTATAATTAGTCTGTAAATGGCCGTTAACAAAGGCCAGACAAGACGAACGCAAAAAAGAGAAAATACTGTAGCACTAGCAGGCAGAACAAGATCTCTGTTCACGATGCGTGAAATATAGGAAGAAAATCCAAATATTGAATTTTATATGAATGTGTTTCTGAGGGGTACTGACTGTTTTCAGAAATGGCGTTTTCTTTTCATCTTGTCTCCGTATAATGCATATTAAATTGGTGTTAATATGCGCAGCGCTGCTGTGTTTACAGTGGTAACCAAGGAAACGCTGTATCACTGTTCCATGAGCGCCGCCTGCTGTCAGAGAGTGAAACTGCGTCTCATTCAGCCCGTCTGCTGTTTCTGTTTAGTGCCGATGTTTTATGTAACGTTAGCATAATTTCACAAAGCTAAAGACGGGTCGTTCTGTTTTTGCTTCAGATTTTGAACTTATACAGTCTAATATAAATCAAACATTGCACGTTTTTTTTTTTTGTTTTTGTGGTTTAATCCATGATTAAAATGCAGTGGCTGCCTCTAATTTCAAATTGCTATGAAAAATCAAGGTGCAACACAGAGTGAAGAATATTCAAATGTTATTTTATATGTGATTTTTTTATTTTTTTATTTCTGTACCTGAACATCTACAAACATAAAAACCTAAAGCATCATTTCATTTCTATCTTTGTGCTATAGGCCTATGTTTATTTGTGCTATCACTTGTAATTTGTTCATTTGTTCTTATTTACTGGCTGTCACTTGTCTTTAATAATGTTTAAACTTTATATTTATGTTTATTTTTGGCTAGTGATTTTTGCTGTGGTATTAAAATTGGAATAGAGAATTGTAAAATTTAATTGATATCTAAAATATTGGTGTCATATAAACTTATTTATTAGAATACAAGATAACATAGATCTAAAACAATGATAACAGCAACTATTTTATTTTTTGTGGCAGGGCCAGTGAAAATGTTAGCAGGGAAAATAAAAATTTGTACCACTGGCCCGACCGGGCCAGTAGAAAAAATCCTTAGCGTTGGTCCCTGTATTGTATCGACCGAAATTAAGAAATATATCGTGATATAAATTTTGGCCATATCGTCCAGCCCTAGCCTAACACAGTGCACGTAGCAAGGTTTTTTGTTTTGTTTTGTTAATTATATAATAGATAAAAAGAAAACGGATAGATAGAATAAAAAAAAGAAGAATAAAGAAGGCTAGTCTTTTTTTTCTTATTTTTTTCAGTTAGAAAACAAATAGAGTGCAAGTCTTAAATGTTCATGTTTTTTTTTTTAAATAAAAAAGAAAACAATTAGATAAATTAGAATAGAGAGTGCTAGAGTTAGAGGGTCAAATAAAGATGTAAGAGATGTGTTTTTAGCCGTTTCTTGAAGATGGCTAAGGACCCAACTGCTGGGATTGAGTTGGGCAGGTCATTCCACCAGGAGGGAACAGTTAATGTAAAAGTCAGTGAAAGTGATTTTGTGCCTCTTTGGGATGAACAATAAAGCGATGTTCACTTGTAGAACGCAAGCTTCTAGAGACACATAGGTCTGAAGTAATGAATTTAGGTAAAGGGGTGGAGGAAAACATTAATGCCTTGAATTTTATGCGAGCAGCTATTGGTAGCCAGTGCAGATTGATGAACAGGTGTGACATGAATTCTTTTCGGCTCATTAAAAATGAATCTTGCAGTCGCGAATGCACATTAATGATATTATGTTTCTACTCAATGAAATAAAAACATTTCAGTGGTGGTTCTCATAACTTTTCATGACAGATTAATTCAAATATACCTTAAATATTGATAGAAATATAATGATTATGTAATATGGTGCATATATTTCTTTAAAATTCTCTTATATTTTGAGCCAGATTTTGTCCATTAAACAGGAGATCTGGGTAGTTTTTAAACTGTATTGAGTCACGGGTTCAAAATTAGCTGGGAAAATACACCAGTCATGAAACTGAATTTTAGTATTTCTATTATTTAATAATAATAATAATAATAATAATAAAAAATCTCTTTGGATTATAAACGTAGCCTTTTTTCCATGAACATTTGTCACCAACAATGTAAATTTTTAATACAAACTTTTAAGAAGTCACAGTTTTGCATATTTTTTCAAAATTCAAAATTAATATTTTCGGGTAAATATTTTGGGTTGACAAAAATTTGGTGCGTCACTAGTAATATTTTAGTGACATCGACTGCAATCTGTTTAATTAATTCTGCATAGAGCTTGATTTTTCATTAAATTGTTCTTTTTAAATGATTATTATTCTTAACCTGATCTGGACATAGTATGAGATTATGACGTTTTATCTTTTTAAAGTTTGTTAAATGAGTAACACTGCAGAGACTGAGACAGTAGATGAAGTATGATTGTTTGGTCGCGTGACTGGTTTAATAGAGCGCAACAGTCTGTTCCGGAAATAAAAATCCCATTCATTTTCTCCATAGCGGTACTGATTTTTAATGGTAACTTATAAACTCTTTAAAGACAGACGTACTTTTGAACCAGTTGTTTACGTTTAAGTCATTCGTTTTATATTTCTCCATTGTTTTTAATCTCATTATGTAATTCTCAATGCTTTATGGGATTATAGTTCTTTCTCTCATTAAAGCCGTTAAGATCACAGTCTTGCATCTTTGTCTTTTTATCTGATTTTCAAACACTTTGTGTTTCTCCTCGTAGCTGGTTGGTTCGGTTCATGGTTTATAATTCTTAAAGACTTTTTAAAAATCCCTACTGGTAAAAGGAATGGGAAAAAGCAATGTTTCAGTCTATTGCAGTCCATGGAGATGGAAGGTGAAGTGCATTGCATTGTGGGATACATCACCTCACACTGCATGTTCTGTGGCATACTGCACATTTGAGCAAATTATCCAAGTATTCCGATCTGCATACTAAGCACATTGTGTTATTGTGAACACAGCGAACACTCATGACTCAGTGCTTTTACACAATGCTCTTGCTCAAACTGTAGTTTTTGTGTTTCCTGCGCGCTGACTCGAGGTCAAGTCATGAGGCCTGCAGACCGTCACACGGGTCAAATTGACCAGTGCAAATGAGTCAGAGCTGGAAAGCGACATGACAAGCTCCTTCGGTTATTGTGATTAAGCACACTGCATGAATGCTGACGGTGAGAGCGCCACCCTCTGGTGAGCACTGGGACTGCTAATGAGCAGAATATACTACTAGTGTAATGTGATTATTTTGGAAAGCCATTTAACTTAATTTAATTTAATTTAATAATTTTTTAAAAGATATAAGTTGTGATTTTAATTAATTATTAAATTATTTATTTATTTATTTTTTGAGCCAAAGTTTGGCCATTAAACACAGGACATCTGAGTTGTTTTTAATATGGATTTTTTTTTTAATATTATTTTTTTTTAAATAGTTCTTAAAATTCTCCTACTAGGGCTGCTCGATTATGGCAAAAATCATAATCATGATTATTTTGGTCAACATTGTAATCATGATTATTTAACACGATTATTAGTGAGTCATATGAATAAAACTTTACATTACATTACATTTAGTCATTTAGCAGACGCTTTTATCCAGAGTGACTTACAAATGAGGACAATAGAAGCAATCAAAACCAACAAAAGAGCAATGATCTGCAAGTGCTATAACAAGTCTCAGTTAGCTTAACGTAATACACGTAGCAAGGTTTTTTTTTTAAATTATATAATAAATAAAAAAACAGATAGAATAGAAAAAGAATAGAGCAAGCTAGTGTTAGAGGCCTTATTTGCTTTTGTTAATTGTATAATAAATCAAAAGAAAAGAAATAGATAGAATCCAATAAGAATAGTGAAGCTAGTGTTAGTTTTTTTTTTTAAGATATTAGTGATAAAAGTCTTCAAAAATTATTGACTGTCAGTAATACAAACTGATAAATACAGCAAACTGTCAGTAATACAATAAAAACAAAAAAGCAAAGGTCAAAAACAATACAAAATAGATACAAATGAAACAGAGTGCTTTAAGTTTTTTATTTAAGTCTAAAGTATTCAGCTAACAGCATACTACAGAAATTGAATAATCAAATGTAAAATAAAACGGCATAGTCTTCACTGTAATAATTAAACTTGCTTTGTTTCTTATTGAAGTTACAAAAGTCCTTCAGTCAAGAAGAAAAGAGAATTTTCTCTTTGTCTTTTGTTGTTTGATACGCAGGTGGAATACTGTTTAGACATAACTGACGAGTATTTACATGAATAATCACCAAGTGCCGCATTTTGACATTTTTTTTGCGTGTATTTGACCGTTTAGGCGCGCAGTTTAAGCTGAAAGTTTACATTACATGTCCGTGTTCTGCTCCGTGTCAGAACAGCGCAAGTTCTCTGTCGCGGTTTTAGAAACGCAAACAAATCTAATAAACATTAATAAATCAAGCACGTCCCATTTTGCGAAAATCACGTTACATGATTTTACTGATTTGCACGTTAAGTTTGTGCTTTAATGGAGGAGCGAAACCGCATCGCTGGAAAGGGGAGGAATGGGGCACAATAATCATTTATCTCGATTATTGGATTTTCATAATCGTTGGAAGCCGAACTCAAAACTGTATTTCGATTAATTGCACAGCCCTATCTCCTACTGTATATTTTGAGCCAGATTTAGTCCATTAAACAAGAGATATGGGTAGTTTTTAATCTGGATTGAGTCACAGGTCCAAAATTAGCTGAGAAAATTAATCTGCAGTGAAACTGGATTTTAATATTTAATAAAAAAACAGGGCTCGCAAAATTTCAAAATCCCTGGTAGCCCTTCGGGCAGATACTCTTCAGATTTTGGTAACCTTTTTTTTTTTTTTTTTTTTAAATATAGAACATCAGATAGGAGTCTAAATGTCAATCAAAAATATTTCCAATACACATATCAACAAGGAAGGAATTTTATTTCACTATTTACAGGGTATCTGCAGAATTTTTACAAATAAATTTAAGGCAATTTATGAACATTTTTAAGAGCTGCACAAGTAAAATGAACACAGTCTGAGCGGGGTTGGACAATGTCTATGGTAACATACAGTATTAAGCCATAAAATGACATGATTTACAGTTCAGATACAGGTTTTCACAAAAACAAAAATATTATACAACAGCATTTCAGCCTTTAGACCATTTTTATGAAACGGGATAAATCAAGCATATAAATCATTATATTAATTTAAAATGAATAAATATTACTGTCTTAATTGTTTAGATTTTTAGAAGGCACATTAATTTCTTTCTCATTTACAACTCTATGTGTTTGCTGCGTAAAAAGATGGGTTGCATTGATCTGACCATAAACAGCAAGAAAGGCTTATTAGAAATGCAAATTAATTCTCTGTCACGAGGTGGCGCTTTAGGAGCGGCTTAATATAACGGTTTCGCTCAGAGAAACTCCCTGTTAGCGGCTGAACACAAAGCAGCGCCGTCCGCGCTCATAAACGCTGCTTTATCAGGCATTATAGGTAAGATGAAATAAAAATGCCAATGACACATTTCTGAGGACAGTCGGTTCCCTTCAGATACATTCACTTAAAGACATCTGCGCCGCGTTTTGACTTGAAACGTGCAGCGCTCATATTTATCCAGTTGCATCATTGCTTTTTGAAGTTTAATCCAGCTGTATCGCGATTTTTGTCTTTCCGTCCCCAACTGTAAGACCTTTTGAAATCATAGTTAAGACATTTATTATACCATTTAACGTATTTAAAACTTTTTATGGCCTTAAGTTTGATACAACTAAATTGAATAGTTTAAGGACCCGTGGAAGCCCTGTATTTAAGGTAGCCCGTCGGGCAAGGCATGATACATTTTGGTAGCCCGACTGGAAAACACAATAGCCCCGGGACGTCGGGCTAGTGATTTTGCGAGCCCTGAAAAATAAAAAAATTCCTGTGGCTTATAAATTTAGCCTTTTTTCCATGAATTTCTGTGACACACAGTGTAGATTTTGCATGGTAGAAGTAGTTTGAAGGCGTGTGCCGGTCATTGATCTGTACTTTGTACTGTTTGATTGGATTCATTCTCATCAGTGAGTTAGTTTTGACGCGTTTAGTCCTGCAGTGTTTAGTGTTTGCTGTGATCAGTCGTTGTCCTGCATGTGGGCTCTAGATGTCAGCAGTTCTCTTGTGATCAATCTGTGTCGTTTCCTCAAACGATGCGCTACTGACCCACAATACCGTGCGTGACGCCGCTTCCAAACGCACGCACGCACGCACACACACACACACACACACACACACACACACACACACACACACACACAGACAGACAGCTGTATTCCCAGAAGCGTCTTGAAATGAGTTTTAGTGATTTTCCAGAAAGATCAATTACTGTCAGCATGTGAATGCTTTTATTGAGAAGTTGTGCTTTTAGATTCCGTTTCTGAGCCATTTTGGAAAGTTATGATTATTAGACATTATTTTCATGATGATTAAGTACTGTCATTACTTTATTTTAAAAAAAAAGATAAAAAATAATCATATTCTTAATGCCAAAATGTACCTATAAACTTTACTTTTCAGTTTGTTTCTAGATTGTGATTCTTATTACAGTATACAGTACAGTGAACATTTATTGATATATAAATATGATTTAATACTTTAATATAAAATTATGTAATTATTATAATAATAATAATGAATTATTACTAATATAATTATACTGTTTTTATCATAATTTTATCAATATAATATTCAATATTTTAATATAAAATTATTATTAGATTTACTTTTTATTGCTTTTAATTTCTGAATTAATATTTAGGGTTGCTGTAATAATGATTTATGGACTCCTCTGATGTAGAATAGGGATGGGAAGATTCCCCGATTCGCTCGGTGCATCGGCAAAAAAAGTTAACGATGCGATGCATCGGTTTAAAAAGTGTGCATCGGATACAAGATTGCATTTGTATCGCGAAGCATCGTTCCGAACATACTTGCATCGGTAAAAAAACAATTTATTTATTTAATTACTACTAGATGCGCTAATACTTTTATTGTTTAGAAAGTGACCAATATTTTAAATGTAGATTGATTTCTCCTCTCTAAACTGTGTCTCAGGTGTGTTCTGTCATCACTGCTGCTGCGTGAATATGATGAATCACAACACTACGGAGTCCTGAGCGGGGATTAAATGTCGATCACGGATCAGATCGATCAACCATGGCAAACAGCAAATATATTTGTGCCGTTTAATTCATTTGAGACGTTGTGTTTTCCTCAGTGCATAACTGACATGTCACGAGTATATTTTTAATCTGTAAATGTTAGAAAGTCATGTAAATCTATTTTGCTGTCAGGATGGGCGAGGTTTACGCGAAGTGAACGAGCGCTGCTGCGCGCATGCATGCTAAACAGACAGAATGCAATAATTCTGAGTCAAATATGCATTTTGCTAAAATGTTTGTTGTTGGACATTAAATATGCCTTTTGTAGTATTTTAAACCTACATATAAGTGTATTTTTATGATAACAGTAACTGTAAAGGGACTAGCTATTGTAAATAAGATAATACAATACTGTAAGCTAATACAGTCCTAATTACTAAGCTCAGATGAGTTAATGTGTGTTTCTTATAGCAGTTAAAATGTACTTTTAATTTAGTGATTTTAATGCAATTTTAGGTTGTAATGTTCCAATGTTCTGCTAACTATAAAAGGTAGAGCTGCCATAAAACCAGAGAGAAAGGCTTCATGGCTATAATATTATGTGATAGAGTCAGTGGTAATATCATTGAATTCCTATTGGTCAGTGTTAGAGGAGCTCAGCTTAGCCTGACGGTTAGCCTGCCCTGGACCAGGTTAGTTTTCCAGGTTAGAGTTCCAGCAAGTTGCCTTAGTGACTGAGCTTGATCTATGTTAAATTCGCTTTATGGAACCAAATCATCTGACAATGAGTCAGACTAACTGAAAAAAGCCTGGCCTGTTTGGTAATGAAACAGGCCTCAAGGTGTTAGAAGTCAGAAGACACATAGTTAATTTATGATTTGCTGTCTTTCTGAACCAAAGAAATAAAAGCGATCGTATTTTTTCCATTGCATCGCACTGTATCGAATCGCATTGTGTTGAATCGAATCGAAATCGGATCGCACTGCATCGTAATAGGGGTTAATCACATCGCATCGCATCGCTAGCTGCTTCATATGTATCTTCAGTGTATCGTACCGTTGGCTATGCATCGAGATGCGTATCGCATCAGCCCCAGTTATGGAGATGCACATCCCTAATGTAGAAATTACAATTTAATAATATATCATATTTTTCACATTACACGTAATGACTTTTTTCATTTTTTTATTACAAAAATGAATTGAATTTTGAAAAAAATAATTTTACAATGTCGTAAATAAGTCATTTTATAAAGCAAAATATAATTATACAGCATTGTTTTTTTCATAGTTATTTTATGTGTAAATACTATTTCTCACATTACACTTAATTATGCATTTTTATTACAAAAATTAGAATTTTAATAAAATAATTTCACAATGAAATGAAATAAATGTAGGGTTCACGTTCATAATGCAAAATAAAATTATACAGAAATGTAATAATAATAATAATAATAATAATAATAAACGTAATAATTTTTATATTTTATTATATATGTAATATACATATATAATATATATATACATACATACATACATACACACACACACACACACACACACACACACACACACACACACACACACACACAGGTGCATTTCAATAAATTAGAATGTCGTGGAAAAGTTCATTTATTTCAGTAATTCAACTCAAATTGTGAAACTCGTGTATTAAATAAATTCAGTGCACACAGACTGAAGTAGTTTAAGTCTTTGGTTCTTTTAATTGTGATGATTTTGGTTCACATTTAACAAAAACCCACCAATTCACTATCTCAACAAATTAGAATACTTCATAAGACCAATGAAAAATCATTTTTAGTGAATTGTTGGCCTTCTGTAAAGTATGTTCATTTGCTGTATATGTACTCAATACTTGGTAGGGGCTCCTTTTGCTTTAATTACTGCCTCAATTCGGCGTGGCATGGAGGTGATCAGTTTGTGGCACTGCTGAGGTGCTATATATATACAGGTGCATCTCAATAAATTATGTCGTGGAAAAGTTCATTTATTTCAGTAATTCAACTCAAATTGTTGCAATAATAATGATTTTTGTATGTGACTTTTTTTATTTTTTTCCACATTACACATGATCACTCTTTTTTACAATAATAATATAAAAAAAAAATCACAATGCAAAATGTAAATAAATGCAGGGTTCGCTTTCGTTATTGCATGTGATGTAGTGTTGAAATGAATGTCCACCGGTCGTTTTGTGAACAGGAGAAACAGGAGGCAGATTTCAGGAAGCTCTTTGTTTTTCTGAAGGTCTCAGCACACAGACGCGTTCACGTCTAAAAGCGTTTCCCACTTCCGCCTGTCTTCTGTGTGGTTAGTTTAGGTCTCGTTCACTCGTTCTCGACGTGGTTCTCCGGCTCTCTCGTTTTTCTCTCTCTTGTTTACCGGACTGTATTCACTGATCTGACGTTTATTAGTGTATAACAGGATTTCAGTCACTCTCATCTGCCTCTGATGGCCTTATTTGGCGTGTTTGAGCACGTAAGTTCAATGTGGAAGTGAATGTTTGTTGTTCTCTTTCCTTATGTACTTTATGTCTAATCTGTTGTGTTGTGTACATGTTTTTAATGATCTCTTTTGCTTGTCCGATCAATGTTTTTGGATGTGTGTCTTGAGGTTTCTCTAATGTTTCGTTCACACAAACTGTATTTTCTGTAGATGATGTGAGTGGAGTCTCACTGCCATGATGTTGGCCGGTTTTCTAACTGTATTTTTGATAATCATTATTTTAAGCAGCAGTAGTGAAACTATAATCTCGCTGCAGATTACGCTCTTCAGAGCCTTACGTTCATTTCCGACAGCATCACAGCTGTGTTTATTATAGGCTGATGCTTTGCACTGTAAAACCGCAGCTTCATCTTTCTGGTGGTTTGTATTCACGTCGTTCCTTTCTCTCGAGCACTGCACGTTTGTTATCTTTGTTTGTTTTCAGTAGTAAACACACGTCATCTCTCACTTTATTTGGTGGTTCGCACAAAAACCATCAGTCACCAGGGAAAGCAAGCGCTCAGTAACTGATATCTGCGTTCGCTGATGAACTCGGTGTTTGTGTCGTTCACTTCCTGATGTTTAGCGAGTGACCGCAGCTGACCGTTCAGCTCATTTCTGTCTGTTTGTACATTAGAGAAGTGTTTTGTGCTCAGTAATGTTAATTGGTTCATTTGAATCTGCTGAGCATCAGGATAAACAACACCTGTCTCTAAATTAGTTATTAGTACTGGTTGATTGAAATGGGTTTTTGGATGATGCTTGAAAATTTTTACTAGTTGGGAGTTGGTTGCAGTTTTGTCTTAGACTTTGGATTATTCAAGGAAAAATTCACTCAAAAATTAGCTGAAAATGTGCTCATCCTTAGTTCATCAGAGATTAGGATGAGTTTGTTTCTTCATCAGGTTTGTAGAAATGTGTCACTGCATCAGTGTCTCATCAATGGATGCTCTGCAGTGAATGGGTGCCGTCAGAATGAGAGTCCAAACAGCTGATAAAAACATCACAATAATCCACAAGTAATCCACACCACTCCAGTCCATCAGTTAACATCTGGAGAAGACAAAAGCTGAAACAAATCCAGCATTAAGACGTTTTTAATTGAGTCCATAATAATGCTTCCTCCAGTGAAAAAGTGTTCTGGTCTGAATCAGGAGAGAAATCTGCACAGATCAAAACAGTCCAAAACAGTTCTAAACAAATATGTGGCTGGACTTTGATGTGAGAGACAACAGGAGATGCAATTTTTCACTGGAGGAAGCGTTATTGGTTAATAATATAATTTTTTTTCACTTAAAGAGCACTAATGACAGGAACAGTAGCTTCTCCTTAGGTTAGCTGTTTTTTCTAGAAGATATAACACTCAACCAGTTTTCTGTTTACATGTGCAGTACAGGTTTCTGCTGCTCCAGAGTCTAGTAGTAGGAATGCAACGATATTATCAATATTGCGATACCAAAAATTGTCTCTATATTATGAGATATCACATGACGATATGAAATGATGGGTCTTCCGGGCAAAAAGTGTAGTTTTTAAAATATATTTGTTTTGGACCATTATGCTTTGTGACAGTATCTGTCAAACGAGCTAAAACCGAAAGCACAATATGTCTTAATCCCTTCATCAAGTCTGTTTTTGCTGCGTGTTTCAAAGCGAAGCACACACTTCGTTCAGACGATCAGCTCGTGATCCGGTGTTTTCCGGGGCTCTGTTCTCAGCGAATGAATGCAGTCAACTTGTTTATTTCAACTTGTTTATTTCACTGCTGTGAGTTTAGCTCGCGTTTGGGAACGCAACAGCCACCAGTTCTGCTTTATTAGATTTGTAGTGAGATGCATTTTTGTAAGTCTGTTTTCACTGAAGCTGGAGTTTTCTTTCAAAATAAAAGCTCTGCTGCCTTTTCCGTCAAAATAAAAGCTTAAAGTGCCGTATATGAATTGTTGACAGCTAGCGGTTTAAATGCAGTCCAAATTCATAATCTCTTTCAAGTGTAGAAATTAGGAACAAAGTATTGTCATTTCCCTACTGTAGTGTAAAGCAAAAATAATAAACCTATGAAATATTCATTTCATTTATTTTACAGTGCAATTCTTTTACAATAGATGGATATTACTGCCATTGTTGTTATTATGTTGTAATTTGTTTGGCTTCCTAAAACACCAGTGTGAATGTAAGTTAGACTAAGACAGTATATCACAAATAAAAAGAGGGTTGAGTCCTCTTTAAAGTTCAGCTACAAGTCAATTTACTGACTTTTTTCTGACTGAAGTGTTCTTAGTTAAGAAACATGGTTTGGAGCTCTTCATTTTGACTCTCAAAGTGCACTAGATAGAATAATTTAACTTTTAAAATGTACAAAATTTTCATTATTTCCCAATTCTTCATTTGTCTTTTTCTTTTTCTTTTTCTTTTTAAATATCGCAATAAATATCGTATCGTGAGATTTTGATATCTTTACATCCCTATCCAGTAGCATTGTGTTTTTGTATTTGTGCTTCGTCACAGGCTCTGTTGGCGTTTTCAGAATGCTGTTAGAAAGCAGCGGTTTCTGTTTTCACAATGACACATGAACCAGTGAAACTGCAGTCATCTCAGTCAGTCTGTGCTCTATAAATGGATTTTCATATGGAAGCTGCTGCATGCATGCACTGATCACATAATCTTTATTTTTATATGAAACCTTGCTTTATTAGCACTTCACGTGTTTGTTATTGCCTCCTTAAAAAGATTCACTTGGACAAAAGCATCTGCTAAATGTTTAAATGTAAACACATTTTAATCCAGATTCAGATCCAGAAAGTCTAGGATGCAAAAATAGTCATAATCACAAAAAAAAAAAAAAAAAAAAAATTGGTGATGAATGAAATTGTTAGTTAAATTGAGGATGTGAAAGCAGAAGAGAAGAATGAATCAGTCTGAATGAGTCGTTTATTGCGCTGCTGTTTGGTTAGCAGTTATTCTTTAACACACCGAACTGACGACTCTCTGGATTTTCCTGGTTCTCCTGATATCTTTTCTATTGCGAGAGTGCAACAGTATTTCTGATAGAAATGTGGTTGAAGTTACAGAGCTGAAGCGCTAGTGAAGGCTTCATTCATAATTCAGTATTTAGCAGATGTTTTGTTTTGTAAAACTGATGGTCAGTTGTTCTGCTGGTCACAGGAAGCAGCATTGTTTGACCGTCCACATGGGCCTGATCTTCAGCACACATCAGGAAATGTGTTTCCAGTCCGATAAATGTTCAACAAACGCTGCTCAGATTCTGAAATAAACCTGTGAATTCCTGTATTCTATGTAAATGTAGGGTGAACGTCAGACAGCTGTCGAAACGTGGCCAAGTTCACCTTTTATTCACATTTACAGAGGGTTTATAGTGTGCAGAATCTCTTTTACTGCTGTAGTAAGATTTACTATCTATTGTGTTTATAATTTAGAACCAAATAAGCCATTTGTTTATCAGACAAATAAAGTAGCTGCTGAATTATTTTATGCTTTTGAAAGAAGTCTCTTCTGCTCACCAAGGCTGCATTTAAAATACAGTAAAAACAGTAAAATTGCGAAATATTATAATTTAAAATAGCTGTTTTCTGTGTGAATATTTTTTAAAATGTAATTGCTGTGATCAGCTGAATTCTGAGCATCATTATATTACAACAACGTATTTTTGTTGAAGTTTTGATACATTAGCATTCAAAAGTTTGGGGGCATTAAGATTAAAAAAAGAAATCAATATTTTTAATCATCAAGAACACATTAAATTGATCAGAAGTGCCAGTAAAGTCATTTATAATGTTACAGTAGATTTCTATTTCAAATAAATGCTGTTCTTTTGAACTTTCTATTCATCTGTGAATCCTGAAAAATAAAACGTATCACAGTGTCCACAAAAATATTGTGCAGCACAACTGTTTTCAACATTGATAATAATCAGAAATGTTTCTTGAGCAGCAAATCAGCATATTAGAATGATTTCTGAAGGATCATGCGACACTGAAGACTGGAGTAATGATGCTGAAAATTCAGCTGCGCATCACAGAAATAAATTAGAGTTTAACAGATATTCACATAGAAAACAGCTACTTTACACTAAATATATTTCACAATTTTTACTGGATTTTTTTTTACATTTTTTTATCAGTGCAGCTTTGATGAGCCAAAAAGACTTCTTTCAAAAATATTAGGCTAAACGTCATGTTTCTTATTATCTTATTCCAAAATTTTTGGTGATGTGAATAAAATAATAATGCTTAATACCCTAATTAAACATTGCACAACTTGTATTTATAATTACTTCCTGGAGTAGCTTACACTTTGTTGTTGTTAATCCCATAGTTATTATGTAAACATGGATGTGTAGTATGATGTAATATACAGGAAACTTTAGCATAAAATTATTAAATGAATAAAAAATCGAGCAGAAACATATGAACATGAGTCCATTATGATTTTTGTGTGACTTAAATGGAACGATTCTGTCTGTGTGTCTCTGAGGAGTGACTCGTGAAGCTCACTACAGGTGTGTTGGTCGATCGCTATCTGCTTTCATTGAACCTGTTGCGTCAGGTGCTTCTGATCTCAGAGACATGCAGCGACACGAACCCTGATCTCTCTCTCGGTCAGCGTCAGAATGGAGCTAGTATCTGTCTGCAGCTAACGTCGAATCCTCACCATGAAGTTCGGTCGGCTGCACAGCAGACTGTCCTGTGATCTGAGTAATGATGGATCTTCCTCTGTCTGCTCCTCCAGCGCTCCTGCAGATGATCCGTCAGACACGGATCGAGTCCCTGAAGTCCCGCCTCGGATCATCAGACCTCCAAACGAGAGCCAAAGGAGAGACGTCCCACCGCCGCCGAACAAAAACAGTGAGTAGATTTAATTTATCATGTGAGGAGAAGCTGACAAGAGTGAGGTGAGACAGACTAGAGTTTCAAAACGACATGTTTTAAAAATGTTTTGGATTTTGAAAAGCCTTCTGCCATTTATCTATGGTGAAGGTCCTCGCACAAATTTTCGTCATCTTTTCCTATCAAAATGCTTGCTACGGATGCAAAAACGCAGAAAATGGAACCTGGTCAGATTTTTTTTTTTATTTTTTTTTTTTGACTCAACGTGAGGTCGTATTTATTTTATAACATGCAAAAATATCGGACTCTGTGTGCAATGGCCTTGATATTGGAAGTTTTTTTTTAAACATTTGTTTCTTATTTATTTGGTTCCACAGTGTTTGCTGATTTTTATTTATTTAAACTGTGTATTTTTTTTTATTTTTTATTTTACATCAAGTATACTGTCTCCAAGCTTTCTTATTCATTTTGCTAATAAATGTACATTTCTTATTTATTTGATTCCACAGTGTTTACTGATCTTCAGTTTTGTATGCCTAAACTTTGTGTAAGTTATTCGTTATTTTATATTAGGCATATAGCATGGTGTATTTTTATGTTTTGTTAATAAAAGTACTTTGTTCTACGTTGTATTTTTTTGTTGCTTGAATTGAATTCAAGCAATTGACACCAAATTGCTGCTAATTTGAAAGTGAAAGTAAAATGCGCACCGAAATGAAAATTCTTGGCCGAAGCCAAACAAAATGAAAGACTGGGCCGAAGGCCGAATACCAAACACGGTTTTTCGCATTTTTTCCCATATATTTTGCCAATTTCTTTTCACCATCGCATAAATTAAATATGCTTTTTACTGTTTTGTCTAGCTTTTCAAAGAAAAAATCAGTAACAAAACAACAATTTAAAAATGTTTACTTAACACTGAACATTCTAGCAGACGCTATACCAAAAAAACAAAAAACAAAAACAAGTTAGTAAAATATAATTTTTTTGGCCATTTCTGAGACACCATTCTTGAATCAGTTATGTATTTTTGCTGTACAAATAAATGCAGCCTTGCAAAAATATTACAGATCCCAATTTAAACACTGTGTGAGTGTTATAATAAATGTATTAATAGAGCTGTTGTAATTATTATTATTGTTATTATCGTCGTACTTTTCTTATTTTAAAAATGCGTAAAAATGTTACTGAGCAACCCTCTCTAATGAGCTTGTGCAGCGCTGTCAGAATACATGCAATTCATGCGTCTATTAGAAAACAACATTCTGCAGTTTATTTAATAATCGTTTAAGGCCATTTTATTTCAATCATCATACAGTAACCAGCAACAGCCTTTGCAGTCGCCAAAAATATAACTTTTGGTTTTTCTGTTATTAAAAATAAATAAGCAAGCAATGCTAAACAAACATTAAATCACCAATCCATAATATGAGGCACATAACTACAACATGATTCAAGAAACTTTTTCTTTATTAACCCTCTAGTTAAAGAAAATTATATTCCAAGTGCAGCACACATGTTGTCAACATGATCTAAATGTTAAACAAATCACTTGTTAAATACCTTTTAAAGTACATTTAATATTGCAAAAATATGTTTCATACTTAAGTACAATAAATATCACATACTTTAAAACTTTTACTCAAGTAACAGGGCTTGACACTTACCTTTTTCCCCAAGTTGAAAAATTTAGGAGCGCATTAAAAAAAAAAATGTAAGTGCGCAATGCAAATTTTTCAAATTATGTATTTTAACTTAATAAGGGGATATAAGGAGACATTTACAAGCACAATTATTTAATTTATCGGAATCAGAAAGTACACAGGATTTTTTAATAATTTTGCTTCAGACTCTAATAAGCTAATTATGTAATTATTTATAGTCCTATTAAACTATGTACATTAGACATGTGACGGTATCAAATTTTCACAATAGTCTTTGAAGCTTTTATCACGGTATGTTTTTTTTTTTTTTTATCACAATATATAATTTCTAAGTGAAAAAAAAAAATGTTGTCCTCCTAACAGGTTAAATAACTTTATTAAAGATGTTTTACTAAAGAAAGACTTTATTAAAAAAAAAATACACAAAATACCCATTAGTTAACATTAGTTAACTAGCAGGTTAACATGAACTTACACAATAGCTAATTGTTGCAGTAGTTAATATTCTTTAATGCTGATTAATAAAAATACAACCCTGAGTAATGTGTGACCCTGGAGCACAAAACCAGTCATAAGGGTAAATTTTTCGAAATTGAGATTTATGCATCATCTGAAAGCTGAATAAATAATCTTTCCATTGATGTATGGTTTGTTAGGATAGAACAATATTTGGCTGAGATACAACTATTTGAAAATCTGGATTCTGAGGGTGCAAAAAATTTAATCTAAATATTGAGAAAATAACCTTTAAAGTTGTCCAAATGAAGTTCTTAGCAATGCATATTACTAATCAAAAATTAAGTTTTAAGATATTTATGGTAGGAAATTTACAAAATATCTTCATGGAACATGATCTTTACTTAATATCCTAATGATTTTTAGCATAAAAGAAAAATGGATCATTTTGACCCATAGAATGTATTGTTGGCTATTGCTACAAATATACCTGTGCTACTTATGACTGCTTTTGTGCTGCAGGGTCACATATTCTAAACGATGACTTCAACTTCTGCCAAAGTCATTTTCTGGTTAGATATCTTTACTTTTACTTGTGTCGCTTTTACTTCATCCACTACTGCACAGTTCTCATGCATTAATGCTGTTTGTGGTTTGTTCACCGCTGCGGTCGCTCTCAGTCTGTCTTAAACACCTCATATGAGTTTAAGAGGTGCAGTGACAAAGATGGTTCTGTTTGCTCGGGTCACTGTACTGATACTGCCTCGAAACACCCTAGCAACCACCCACAACACCTTAAAAACGGCCTTGTAATTGTTTTCTAAACTGCGTACTTCGTTTCTCCCTCTAAAGTCTTGGTGGAGTCATTGAGGAACCGGAATGATTAAGTGGAATCGGAACCAGAATTGCATTCCTCAGGATTTTATCATTGTTCTTGGCGTTGTCTTCTTTTGTTCAGTTTGTCTGTGTGAACCGCCTCAGCTGGAGCCGCAGATCTCGTCAGACCAGCTTTTAATGATCTGTAGTAGCTCTTAGGCTGATGATACTAGGGGCCTAAGGCTGGGGCAACTCTTCTGAGCAGCGTTGCTTTGGGCACTTTCCCATTGAGAAGGGGCAACAAATTTCTGTCTGGATACTTTAGATTTGTCTGGGCCCTGTGTCTCATCTGGTTGTCCGTTGATGGCAACACTGACCTGACGGCAAAGCTGTATCACCTTTACAGCTGTGTGTGTGTGTGCGTGCATGAGTGTGTGTGTGTGCGTGCATGAGTGTGAGTGTGTGTGTGTGTGTGCATGAGTGTGTGTGTGTGTGTGCATGAGTGTGTGTGTGTGTGCGTGCATGAGTGTGTGTGTGTGGTTCTGTGTGCGTGAGTGTGTGTGCGTGCATGAGTGTGTAAGTGTGTGTGTGATTCTGTGTGCATGCATGAGTGTGTGTGTGTGTGTGTGTGTGTGAGATTCTGTGTGCGTGAGTGTTTGTGTGCATGAGTGTGTGTATCTGTGTGTGCATCTGTGTGTGTGTTGCTCTGCTTTGTTTGGTGTTCAGCAGTTTTTGTCCTCAGAGTTTGTTCTGCCTTCAGCGGTGTTTAGAGTTTCAGATGACCAGATGAGACGCTCACATCTCGAGCGCAAACATCCTGCTTATCAGTGCTGGCTCACACCAAACCAACCTGTTTCTCAGTGCCTTCTGACTTCAGTGCTACTCTAGGACACTTACCATCAGCTGCAGTTTCATTATTATTTATTATAATGCTTTTTTATCATTATTTATTCAACTCTATATTCATAGTGCTAAAACATACAATAGAAGAAACAGCTTTGAAGAAACCATCTTGTCAGAATTGCTCCAATCTGATTGGCCAGCTGTGCCTCTGTGTTTTTAAGAAAATAAAGCTACATTTGGTTTAACATGCAATTTTGCACTTTAACACGATTTAGTGTTAAATTATGTATTTTTTTTTTGTGGTCCTAGGTCACAAATGTCCTATTTTTGAGTCAGTAAGATGTTAAAAATCAGATTTTTTTTTTTTTTCCCAGTTCATCCATCATCCAGCATTTGTAAGGTCGAGTCGTGGGCAATGCATTGTGGGATACAGAAATGTTGCATTGAAATGTATCTGTATCTCTATATCTCTTCCCGTTTCCCTCATTCTGTTCTCTTCTGTGTAGAGTTGGATTCAGATGAAAGTTCAGATGAATATGACGAGCGCGAGCCCAGCAGAGACGCTAAACTCATAGACATGGCCAGCAAGGTGCGTTTCACTCGCTGTTTTATTCCCAGAATTGTCCAGTAGCAACAGATGCTGTATGATTGACAGCTGCTTCCTCCAATAGATGTCCTTGATGGTTCCCAAGGCGACGAAACCCCGTTACAGCAGCCTGTGCAGCGACGACGAGCTTCTGGACGATGACACCAACTGTTACGAGTCTGTATCTGTCAAGTGAATCGCTTTTATTTTCCTGCTATCAGCAGTTTTGCAAATGTGTACATTCCTGAGTTATTATTGTACAGTTAAATTTAGTTCGTTGACGTTGATTTGGCAATATGAGAAATTCACATTGTGTTGCAATGTGATAATGTAACACTTCCCTCTTGTGCTGATCTCATCTCTCTCTCTCAGACGGGGTTCATGGATCGAAGATTTCGGTTTGATCTCTGGCTCTCAGAACAGCATCTACCTGCCAATCACAGGCCACGTCAGTGCCCCGCCCTCTCGCGAAGACCCCGCCTCCACCAACGTCCCCGTGATTAAAATGGGCTGGCTGGACAAGAATCCTCCTCAGGGGTGCGTGTGTGTTTTGATTTCACTCTGACTTTTGAACATTTGTGACCCTGGACCACAAAACCAGTCATAAGGGTCAATTTTTTGAAATTGAGATTTAAAGATCATCTGAAAGCTGAATAAATAATCTTTCCATTGATGTATGGTTTGTTAGGATAGGACAATATTTGGCTGAGATACAACTATTTGAAAATCTGGAATCTGAGGATGCAAAAAAATCAAAATATTGAGAAAATCACCTTTAAAGTTGTCCGAATTAAGTTCTTAGCAATGCATATTACTAATCAAAAATTAAGTTTTGATGTAGGAAATTGGCAAAATATCTTCATGGAACATTATCTTAATATCCTAATGATTTTTGGCATAAAAGAAAAATGGATGATTTTGACCCATACAATGTATTGTTGGCTATTGCTACAAATATACCTGTGCTACTTATGACTGCTTTTGTGCTCCAGGGTCACACATCAGGATTTCATTTTTGAAGTGGTTCTTTTATATGACTCATTTGAATGAACTGATTCACTAAACTGAATCAGAATTCCCAACCATAAACGTAAAAGCCATCAGTTTAGGAGCGTTTTTGATTGCTGCCTTAAAGCAAAGCTGCATGTGCAATCTACACATTTTGAAGTATTTATACGTCAATTTTTTTTTTCAAATTAATTTAATGTTTCATACCATTTATTTAGAATTATTTGTCAAATTTACAAGCAGTTCCTCAGTGAAAATTGTTTTGCGCCATTTTTTTTTCGGTGTAGTGTTTTGTTTCACTTGTGTGATATAGTTGCAACAATGTAACTAATGTGAGACTAATAGACAATTCTGTCTATTTTATTTTTAAATATTGAATTTGATTTGATTTGTGTATATATATATATATATATATATATATATTAGTGCTGTCAAAGTTAACGTACCTACATACAGTGTATTAATTTAAGGTACATTTAGAACAGATAAAAATGTGCGATTAAATTGTGATTAATCGTGAGTCAACTCATGACAATCATGTGATTAATCGATTAAGATATTTAATCGTGATTAATCACATGATTGTCATGAGTCAACTCGCGATTAATCGCAATTTAATCTCACATTTTTATCTGTTCTAAATGTACCTTAAATTAATACTTTTCATGTTTTAAATACTCTAATCAACATGGGGAATGACAAATATGAATTCTTTATGCAATATATGTTTATTATTAGTGAAACCATAGTTAACAGAGCCTGAAGACTAGACATGTTTCAAAGGTCATAGATGTGTTTCAAAGAACTTGCTCATGTCTATTAGACACATGAAAAAAGAAATACCAGGTTCTCATTACTTCTCTTTCTTTGCACTGAGCAATTTACTTACACAAACCTGTTTACATTTCCGCATGACAGGGCATTTCACTTCTTCTGAACATGCAAAATGTACATTTATTATTTATTATTACATTTGTTTGCCTCTCTGTGCCCACATACTGTATTTTGATGCAGCTAAATTCTCAATAAAACTGTTTTCATTTATATATTTTACTGTTTCTGTTGTCAGACAACGGAATGAATATGAAATAGTGACTGAAACGCAACCCATAGGACTAAATAACCAGCTCTCCCTTCAAAGATGTTAATCTGCAGAGAAATCCTGATTTATAATCCAGCCATCGTCTGATAAAATCAAATAGGCTATACATAAGATAAAGACAAAAGCTGTGCTGTGATTTTGGCTATACTTGCATGTTAAGTTAGAGAAGCAACCTAATATCTGTTTTAACTGAAAGCGCTGTTCCTCTCATCCGCGCGCTGAACAGAGAGACCTCGCGCTCACGCGGCAGTACCGGCGAGTCTCAGAAACTAAATAAGGTTTGGGCAAACCCTATAAAGATTGGTCGCTGGGCGCTTTTTGAAAAAAAAAATAAATAAAAAAAAAAAATAAAGTTGATAAAGTGGTCTGAAAAGTCACTAAGTTGGCAACACTGTCAGCATCTCCATCCATTTCCATTTCCCCAACTATAGTAGTACGGGTTAGGCCAGGGGTCAAACAGAAAATGCGTGCTGCGTTAATCGCGCGTTAATAAAATTAGTGCCGTTAAAATGAATTTGCGTTAACGCATTAATTATTAGCTTTTTATCAATGCACAAACCCATCTGAGAAACACTTATAAGGCACAAAAGCACGGAAATAAACATGGAAATACACCGTTTCAATACTACAATCACAAGATTCAAAATTATGCATGCCACTAAACACAGTCACTTTCACTCTGAATGTACAATTATACCTGAAAATTATACCTTTATCCATAAACACAAAATCACACACAGAGAGATCATATTTTAGACACTTTACAGCTGAAATAACAAACTTTTATACTTGCATAAATTATCTAAGAGATTGAACATTTCTACCATTTTGTACTTGCAGTTATTTGGGAGCTTAAAGACCATTTTCAAGTTTCAAGTTTGTTTTATTTATATAGCACATTTAAAAACAGCAAGCACAGCTGACCAAAGTGCTGAACAGATAAAGACATAGAAACATAGGACAACCCATACATTCATATCATAAACTCACAATGAATTAAAAGTCAAAGAAAAGAAATAGGTTTTAAGAGATGATTTAAAAACAGTTAAAGACTGTGCCGATCTGATATAGGCTGGAAGGCTGTTCCACAGCCTAGGGCCAGCAACTGCAAAGGCTCTATCCCCTCTATGCTTTAACCGTGATCTGGGGACCGAGAGAAGTCTTTGATCACCAGACCTCAGATTTCGAGTGGGATTGTAAAGATGAAGTTGATCAGATAAGTAGCTTGGTGCCAGATTATTTATAGATTTATAGACATATAGAAGAATTTTGAACTCAATTCTGAGGTGCACAGGTAACCAATGTAAGGATTTCAGAATAGGAGTAACATGATCAAATTTACGGTGTCCTTTGAGGAATTTAGCAGCGGCATTTTGTACTAATTGTAGACGAGCAATGGAGGATTTAGAAATGCCTAGATAGAGAGAGTTGCAGTAATCCAAGCGAGTTGTAATGAGCGCATGGATAGCAATCTCTAAAGTTTTCACAGAGAGAAAAGATTTAATTTTGGAGAGAAGACGTAGCTGGAAAAAACAGGAACTAATAACCGCATTT
Organism: Spinibarbus caldwelli; assembly: GCA_039654775.1. Lineage (NCBI taxonomy): Eukaryota > Metazoa > Chordata > Actinopteri > Cypriniformes > Cyprinidae > Spinibarbus > Spinibarbus caldwelli. Next base: position 1,209,913 of record CM077252.1, read on the forward strand.
ATTTGTTTATCAAATTTAAGACTTTGATCCCAGAAAACACCTAGGTTCTTAATACAGGAAGAAGTAAAAGGAGCAAGGTAGTCCAGATCGATAATTCTGCTCCCTGAATTTTCACTAGGGCCAAAGACTATAACCTCGGTTTTTGATTCATTTAGACAAAGAAAATTCTGAGAGAGCCACGTTTTCACTTCATCCAGGCACGCAAAAAGAGGTTCCAGAGCAGCATGTTTATTTCGTTTCAGAGGTATATAAATTTGAGTATCATCCGCATAGCAGTGAAATGATACACCATGCTTTCTGAAAATAGAGCCCAAAGGAAGTAAATACAAAGAAAAAAGAATGGGAGCGAGAATAGAACCCTGCGGCACTCCACAGGAAAGTTTGGCAGGCAATGAAGAAAAATTGCCCAATCTGACTGAGAAACTTCTATTTGTTAAATATGATTTGAACCAGCAAAGAACAGTTCCCCGGATACCCACAAAATATTCTAGTCGAGATAAAAGAGTTTTATGATCAACTGTATCAAAAGCCGAGGTTAAGTCTAACATAATTAGGATAACAGAGTCACCAGTTAAATTTTCAGTTAAATATATTGATTCTGCAGTGAGGTCACAAAATAACTAAACTCAACTGAGTAAAACTACACTTTTAGTTCTATTGTAGAGCTGCTTTATAGTTAAAATAGAAGTCATAATTTGAGCTGAATTAATTTAATCCTGACTCAACAATTTTACAACACCGTTTACAAGTGCAAAGTGATCTATATTGCATAAAGCACTATAGAAATAAACTTGATTTGACTTATTGTGGTAGTAGACATGATTCTACAGATTCTATTGATGGAGATTAACATCTACTGAAGCTAAAGCATCACTTTAACCACTGTTTGTTTGTGTGTGTGTGTATGTGTGTGTGTGTGTCTTTGTGTGTGTGTGTGTGTGTGTGTGTGTGTGCGCGCAGGTCACTGATCTACCAGCGCCGCTGGGTCAAACTGGATGCCGAATACCTGAGATATTTCGACACTGAGAAGGTGATTCTGATTGGTTAAAGTCACATTTGTAGAGTCAAACTCTCTGTGGTATGTGAAAAGACCTGCTGTTCTTCAGTGCTGAACCTCACCGCACGTGTCCTTTAACATCCGCTGCTGATGGGACGATTAAACGCCTTTGTGTGTGTGTGTGTGTGTGTGTGTGTGTGTGTGTGTGTGTGTGTGCAGGACGTCTACTCGAAGCGGATCATACCTACAGTGTCCATCACTGGCGTGGTCAATGTGGGAGAGCAGAAGTTTGAAGTGGTGACGCACAATCGCACTTTCCTATTCCGAGCTGAGAGCGACTGTGAGTGTACAGACTGTGTGTGTGTGTTGTTTAAAGCAGATGATTAAGTGTGTTTGCGAATGAGAGACACACACTGATGATCAGTGAGGTTTTGTGGTCTGGTGAAACTAAAGCTTATGTGAACAACTGACCTCACAACACACACACACACACACACACACACACTCACACACACAAACAAACACAAACAGAACTGTCTTCTGGGGAAGAATAAACAGAAAATATTTAATCTTTCTTTATTTTAATTAATAATCATATAATAATATTAATATTTTAATTGCATTATTATTGTTGTTATTAATGTTATTTTTTTAATAAAAAATGTAAAATATAAAATTATTATAAAATAGTTTTATTTTATTAAATTATATTTTATTTTTTATATGTATATGTATGTGCTTATATATGTGTGTGTGTGTGTGTGTGTATATATATATATATATATATATATATATA